>CM071609.1:300000-412500 GCA_036365135.1 Miichthys miiuy
AGCTCGCAGCCTCCGCAGGTCAGAGGTCAACACAGCATGCTAACGCTAACACCAACTCAGTCAACACTTCGGTTGTGATCCAATATTCAGTTTGTCTCATGAAGGTTCCTTAACGTGTCCGTCATGATAAGAGCTGTTTGAATGCTTCCTCTATTATCTCCTTTAGCATAGGATACACGGAGCATCCTTTAGGAAAGGAAAGGAGGTGTCTTAAAATGGACGCAGCGTTCAGTCATTAAACATCAGTGTGTTTAAACAGTGTGATCAGCCTGCACAGAGAGCGTGTGAATATGAACATACGTGTTGACGTGATGTCACACTCTGATCATTGTGTGTGTTCTGTAGTTGACTGTGGAGCTGCGTTCACACACAGAGTCCAAACTGTTTGGAACTGTGCCATCCAGCGTCCTGCAGATCATCATGAAGTTCCCGTTGCTGATTCATCATATATCTTTGCCATAACTTGCTAATATGTTTCTCTATGAGTGGACAGGAGGGTGAGCGCCCATACCAGCTAACAAACACTTCATCTGCCTTCTGTGACAGGTGGACAATATTCATTATTATTTGAACTCTGACGTTGATGATGACGTCACATTTTTCACCGGGTTGTCCACGTTTATATTTCCTGCATGAAACAACACGGTCAGAGCGCGGGGAGTATCTAGGAAGGATCTCAGATGAGCGTTTTGTAGTCCATCTTCTGGACTTTGTAGTTTTACCACAGATCACGTCAATAACATTCACCGTCGCTTCATGACGTAGTCTAGTGTAAGAGCAGTCGTCTGCTCCTAACTCCTTATCACCTCTCCTTCACATGTTTCCTTATGACCTTGTGACGTTTTCCATCGAGGTCAAGGAAAAGTGGTTAGGTGGTTAGGAAAGGACTTAGGAGAGCATGCTACAAAGCAGGCTAACAGACTGCTTGCTAGGCTAACGTTAGCTTGTGTTGTTCAACCTGATCACGTGTCAGATAACAAACATACTGAAGATGTCACATGACTCAACATGAAGACGTCACATGCCTCAGACCTTTAACTGCACCTCAACCTTGTGTTATTGATCAGCTGATCGATCTCTGATTGGTCTGATCTGTTTTCTGTTCCTCAGATGAGTCTGGTGGGCCGGAGTCGTCGTCGCCTCCTGATGGTGACATCATCTGTTTACTGTCAGCTGATATTGATTATTGATCAGAGACCAAAGACTGACCAAAGACAGGAAGTGGACCAAACAAACGCCAAAGCTGCCTGACGACAGACGACAGGCAGATAATCAATATTTTTATAATAAAGTGTTATTGGACGAACCGTCAGTCTGTGAAGAAACCAAGAGGCCAAAACATCATCATCCATATTATTATTATTATTATTGACATTACTGTTATCATCTTTATATCTGTTTGTTTTTTCCTTTCTGAGCTTCTTTGTGCTTTAACTACTGCAAACTGACTCCAGACCAGCAGTCTGGTCCGGTCCGGTCTGGCCGGTCTGGTCCAGACTCTGAGCGCCACCCCTGCATGGATGTGAGACTGAGGTGTTCTGGTTCTGGTTCTGGAGTCCCAGCAGAATCATTGATGACGTTTAAATTAAAGAAAATAAATCAGTTTGGAAATGAGACGTTTGAGGACCTCGGAAAAAATCTGAATTCATAATTTATTTATTTTTTGTTCGGTTCAGAAAAGTTTAATTTGAGAAGAAAAATAAATATAACGTTTCTTTAACATTTCTTTAATGTTTCCTTAACGTTTGGTATTTTTCTGCAGTTTAAATAAAATAAAGTTTTAAAACACGTTCAGAGTTTTTATTGAAGCATCAGGAACATTTTAGCTTTAGTTCACTTCAAACTGATAATATGTTTATTTGTGAACGTTCTGTCAACGCTACAGAAACACTAGCTAACTGTTAAAGTATGATAGGGTTGTCTGAGTGTTAGTTATTGGTTTGATTAATGGTTGTGTATTGATTACTGACGCTGGCTGATCAGGTTTGTTATCAGCTGATCATACTCAGTTTCTAACCACAGGAAATGTTTTTAAATTATGTGCCGTTATATTAACGTTACATTAACGTTAATATAAGTGCAGCTGAACTCAGATCAGATAAAAACAGACAATCAGAGACGAAGGTGGGAACTGAAGAGGATACACACACACACTCACACACACTCACTCATTAGGACACGCCCCCTCCCTCCTCTGGGACCTGTTGTTGTTGCCGTCGCTCTCTCGGGGCCGTCTGATTGGCTGAGATGTTTATCAGTCATCAGCTCCACGCCCACCAATCATCAGCTTGTTACAGTGACAGGCCACGCCCCCTCCTGACCTCACATGACCCTGCCAGACAGTACTGTGGGAAAACCACACACTGACGCTCTCATCATCATCAGGAGCGCTCTGATTGGTCCATAAATTAACTGTTTCTGTTTTTTTGTCCACCCTTGTTGAGCTGATAGATTAAGATCAATAATCAGCTGACAGCTGCATTGCATCATGGGAGCAGAAACACCACAGAGAAGAGTCTAAATACTCCGTAATCCGTACTCTGTACTCCAATGTCCACTTAGGTTCCTCGTGGTTCTTCAGGGTTCCTCGTGGTTCTTCAGGGTTCCTCGTGGTTCTTGGATTATTGCATATTTTTAAAATAATTATTAAGTTTCCTTTTTGATAGAGCTTATAGTTAGTGCTGGCTCAGGTCATCCCTTAGTTATACTGCTATAGGACTAGACTTCCCATGATGCACTTGTGGTGTAAAACTTGTAGTTATAGTACACTGTTTAGAATATGAAGTTAAATTTACATGGTTTGTTGCTGATCAACTTCCTGTTTGTTAATAAGTTAGACAATCAAAGTTTTGAACATTAACGATCATTAAAACTCTTAGAAACGTTCAAAAATTAAAAATTAGGACAGACACGAGGCACGAAACATAATCATGAGATAAAATTGTGAGGGAGGTTACGGACACGTGACAGCTGAAATAAAGTTAAACAAGATATGTCAGCAGTTTAAGAAAACCCGGCCCAAATAATTTGATTGGATAATAAGAATCATGTGATCTTCATACTCTAATGTTGAGATTAAACAGTATAAAAGAAGTTTGAGCTAAAAAACTGTTTTTATTCATGAAGCTATTTTCTGTGAAGAGAAGAGAGACAGTCTCAGTCTGTGACTCAGTCTCAGTCCGTGACTCAGTCTCAGACTCAGTCTGTGACTCAGTCTCAGTCTGTGACTCAGTCTGTGACTCAGTCTGTGACTCAGTCTCAGTCTGTGACTCAGTCTCAGACTCAGTCTGTGACTCAGTCTCAGACTCAGTCTGTGACTCAGTCTCAGTCCGTGACTCAGTCCGTGACTCAGTCTGTGACTCAGTCTCAGACTCAGTCTGTGACTCAGTCTGTGACTCAGTCTGTGACTCAGTCTCAGTCTGTGACTCAGTCCGTGTCTCAGTCCGTGACTCAGTCTCAGACTCAGTCTGTGACTCAGTCTCAGTCCGTGACTCAGTCCGTGACTCAGTCTCAGTCTGTGACTCAGTCCGTGACTCAGTCTGTGACTCAGTCTCAGTCTGTGACTCAGTCTGTGACTCAGTCCGTGACTCAGTCTGTGACTCAGTCTGTGACTCAGTCCGTGACTCAGTCTCAGTCTCAGTTTGTGACTCAGTCTCAGACTGTGACTCCTGATCGAGACTCCTGACACACTGAGACATAAACTAATATTATATTATATTATTATTTATATATATAATAATAATATTGTTATTATTAATCTTTAATATTTTTTAAATAATTAATAAGTTGTCTTTGATGTTTAAATAAATTAATAAACACATACACATGATCACATGTTGTCACCTGATCACGTGACGTCATCGAAACATTCATTGATATAAAAAATATTAAGGTGAGTCTATTTCCGGTGAGGGCGGAGACACACGGCGGGACGCGCGCGCGCGCACACACACGCACTCTAACAGTAACAGTAACTCTAATAGTTGTTGTAAACTCACCAACCTGCTGCTCTCTGTCCTTCCCGCCGTGTCACAGCGAAACAGGTCCTCGGGAAGTGACGTCATAAAGATAGTTCAGAGGACGAGAGCAGGCATGAAGTGGGAGGGGCATGTGGTTAATTATGTAAATATATTCATGTGTGTAAATGTATTTTGGCGGTGTATAATAATGTTTATATTGTATTTGTTGTAAACATGTATGAACAGCTGTTATTGGTTGGATTAGTCATGTGACTGTTTGATTGATTATTGGTGCGTTGAATATTAATTTCTATAATTATTATCTAATTGTGATGAAGTGAACGTTTGAATAAACACAAAGTTTATTTGATTTATTTTTATTGTCATTAAAATCACTCACAGTGTTACACACACACTTCCTGTCAGCTGTCACGTTTCTTCTTCTCTGACAGAAATTAAACTTTTATAATTAACAATGACTCTGATGAATGTGAATATCACATGACGACTCGGCCCAAAACAACAATATGAGTTTTTAAAGGACCTCAAACGGTTTGTCAGAACTCTGCTGGACTCTGATCACATGATCACATGAACCGGACCTCCATCAGACTGCCACAGTCCTGCAGACGGTCCTGCAGACAGTCTTGGTCCTCTGAGTCTCCATCACAGGTGGAGTTTGGTGACTCTGCCTCCTGTAGCTCCTCCTCCTGGTCCAGGCTCCCCACTCGGCCCCGGGGGGCCCGCCTTGTGTTCTGGTCCATCACCAGCCGGTCCAGAAAGTTGATGTAGCGCAGTGCCAGACGCAGGATCTGGTTCTTACTCAGCTTCCTGTCAGGGGGGTGCGTGGGGATGAGACGCCGCAGCTCGGAGAACGCTCCGTTAACATTCTGCTGACGCCAACGCTCACGACTGTTCATCGAGGTCCGACAGACAACCCGACCAGAACCTGAGGGGGAGGACACAGAGAAGGACACAGAGGAGGAGACAGTGGAGGAGACAGAGGAGGAGACAGGTGAACTGAGGTGAACAGAACCAGAACCTGAGGAGAGACAGGAAGTCCAAATATGGACTGTGAGGAGGAAGTGTTGAACGTACGGTCAGTGAAGCTGAAGCGTGACATCATCAGTCTGTGTGTGTCACTGTGGGGACAGAGTGACATCATCAGAAACATTTGAACTGTAGTGATGTCATAATGGTGATGTTTGATGTTCATACGGAGGCTCTGAATGTGTGTGTGTGTGTGACATCATGTTTTTATAAATATCATTAATAAATCAGCTGATAATATCTGAGGTTAGTTGAACATTACAGTCAAACCTCCATCAAACACTCCTTCATGGACAAACTGCTGACTGACAGACTGAATGTCAGACTGACCGCTGTCAGTGTTTACTGAGTGTTTACACACTAACTAATACATACTTACTGAGTGTTTACTGAGTGTTTAGTGTTTACTGAACAGTGTTTACTGAGTGTTTAGTGTTTACTGAGTGTTTACCTACTGAGTGTTTACTGAGTGTTTAGTGTTTACTACACCCTTACACACTTAAACTGACTGTTTACCTTACACACACTGAGACTGACTGCACACACTGAGTGCTACTGATGCTGTGTTTATCTTCATTCAGTGTTTACTGAGTGTTTACTGTGTGTTTACTGAGTGTTTACTGTGTGTTTACTGAGTGTTTACTGAGTGTTTACTGAGTGTTTACTGTGTGTTTACTGTGTGTTTACTGTGTCTCATGCTGCTACTGAATTTCCTTCAGGTTCAATAAAGAATCTACCTTCATGTCATGATCTGATGATATCATGAAGGCTGAGCTCTGCAGAGTCACAGAAAGTACATAAACATATAAATACATAAATAAAACCTTCAGGGCCTCCGTACATGCACACCTGTTCACGTGACGTCATCTCACCTGTCTGACGTGTTCCGGTGACACGCAGCCTTGTGCAGCATGTTTCACACAGGTTCTGGAGGACTCAGCTGGATGGCTCTGGTCTGGATGGTCCCGGATGGCTCTGGTCTGGATGGTCCTGGTCTGGATGGTCCCGGATAGCTCTGGTCTGGATGGTCCTGGTCTGGATGGCCCTGGTCTGGATGGTCCTGGATGGTTCTGGTCTGGATGGTCCTGGTCTGGATGGTCCTGGATGGTTCTGGTCTGGATGGTCCTGGTCTGGATGGTCCTGGATGGTTCTGGTCTGGATGGTCCTGGTCTGCAGACAGGCTGGGTTGGTCTGCCTCTCTCCGGTCCCGCAGACTCTTTTATACCACCCCGCGTGCCTCTGTGCGTGTCGTGAGGTGTCGTTTCCATGGAGACGGTTAATGATGAAAAGCTCATTAAACACAGACAGAAGGGGGTCCCAGGAAGAACCGGCCCTCCAGAGACCTGCAGGGTCCAGAGGACGCCACCCCCCTCCACGCCCCCAGACCCCCCTGCAGGAGTCGTGTTTTCCTCCTCCACACAGACACACACACACACACACACACACACACACACACACACACACACACACACACACACACACACACACAGACACACACACACACACACAGACACACACACACACACACACACACACACACACACACAGACACACACACACACACACACACACACACACACACAGACACACACAGACACACACAGACACAGACACACACACACACACACACACACACAGACACACACACACACACACACACACACACACACACACACACACAGACCGAACAAACCCAGTTTAATTTTTCCACATGAAACATTTTCTAAAATATTTAAAAACCACTTCCTGAATCTGATCAGCTGATCATAAACCTGATCGATACATGAATCAAACCAAAAACTAACATCCAGACAACCTTCGGACAACTCGTGTCTCTGTAGCGTTGGTTCACCTGCAGCTCACCTGTAATCACTGACACACGAACAGAGCTCCACCTGCTGGTTAGATCAGACACACACACACACACACACACACACACACACACACACACACAGTGATGGAGGTACAAACATGAGAGTAAAAGTACTCGGTTACTCTGTCATCTTCACCTTCATCTTCATCCTGTGAGAGCGTCAGTGTGTGGTTTTCCCACAGTACTGTCTGGCAGGGTCACGTGAGGTCAGGAGGGGGCGTGGCCTGTCACTGTAACAAGCTGATGATTGGTGGGCGTGGAGCTGATGACTGATAAACATCTCAGCCAATCAGACGGCCCCGAGAGAGCGACGGCAACAACAACAGGTCCCAGAGGAGGGAGGGGGCGTGTCCTAATGAGTGAGTGTGTGTGAGTGTGTGTGTGTGTGTGTGTGTGTCCTCTTCAGTTCCCACCTTCGTCTCTGATTGTCTGTTTTTATCTGATACTGAGACTGAGACTGAGACTGAAGACTGACTGAGACTGAGACTGAAGACTGACTGAGACTGAGACTGAAGACTGACTGAGACTGAGACTGAAGACTGACTGAGACTGAGACTGAGACTGAAGACCGAGTAGTAAGGTACTATGAGCTCTTTTAGATATGATGGTGCCTGACCATGAAGAGCTTTGTAAGTAAGGAGAAGAATTTTAAATTCTGTTCTAGATTTAACAGGTAGCCAATGCAAGGAAGCCAGAATGGGAGAGATGTGATCTCTGATCTTGGTTCTTGTCAGAACACGTGCAGCAGCATTCTGAATTAGCTGCAAAGTCCTCAGAGACTTATTGGAGCAGCCTGATAACAAAGAGTTACAATAGTCCAGCCTAGAAGTAACAAATGCGTGGACTAGTTTTTCTGCATCCGCTTGAGACACGATGCGTCTGATTTTGGCGATGTTACATAAGTGGAAGAATGCAGTCCTCGAAATTTGTTTTATGTGGACATTAAAGGACAAATCCTGATCAAAAACAACTCCAAGATTCTTTACAGTGGAGCTGGAGGCCAGGGTGATCCCGTCTAAAGTAACTAAGTCTCTAGAAAGAGAGTTTCTGAGTGAAGGCTGCAGTATCGACTGTAACCACGAGGTGTCACTGTTACACATGAAGTTACATTATTGTTCCTGTAAGGAGTCTGTCTCACCTCGTCCTGTCTCACCTCAGTCTGTCTCACCTCGTCCTGTCTCACCTCAGTCTGTCTCAACTCAGTATGTCTCACCTCGTCCTGTCTCACCTCAGTCTGTCTCACCTCAGTCTGTCTCACCTCAGCCTGTCTCACCTCAGCCTGTCTCAGCTCAGTCTCTCACCTCAGCCTGTCTCACCTCAGTCTGTCTCACCTCATCCTGTCTCACCTCAGTCTGTCTCACCTCGTCCTGTCTCACCTCAGTCTGTCTCACCTCAGTCTGTCTCACCTTGTCCTGTCTCACCTCGTCCTGTCTCACCTCAGTCTGTCTCACCTCGTCCTGTCTCACCTCGTCCTGTCTCACCTCAGTCTGTCTCACCTCAGTCTGTCTCACCTCAGCCTGTCTCACCTCAGCCTGTCTCAGCTCAGTCTCTCACCTCAGCCTGTCTCACCTCAGTCTGTCTCACCTCATCCTGTCTCACCTCAGTCTCTCTCACCTCGTCCTGTCTCACCTCAGTCTGTCTCACCTCGTCCTGTCTCACCTCATCACCTTACAGAGATATGAACATAAAAAGTAACTTTAATAACTTTCAGGGATGAAAAGACAAAAACTAAAGCCAGCTGATGATCAGACAAACAAACACAGGAAGACAGG
Source organism: Miichthys miiuy (assembly GCA_036365135.1). Classification (NCBI taxonomy): domain Eukaryota; kingdom Metazoa; phylum Chordata; class Actinopteri; family Sciaenidae; genus Miichthys; species Miichthys miiuy. The sequence goes on from CM071609.1 coordinate 308,655, forward strand.
TAAGGTACAGACAGGTAAGGTACAGACAGCACTCACTAAATAAGTGGACAGGTGAAAGTCACTTCCTGTCTGGTGTCAGTGTGTTGCAGTGATCAGAGCTGACCAGCAGGTGTCACTGTGACTCTGTGTTCAGTTGTTAGTCTGAGACAAAGAGAGTCAAACAGGCTCACAGTTATGCTCAGAGTTCTGGTGTCGGTTCTGTTCCACTGCAGAGCTCGTCACATGTTCATGTGTTCTCGTTACATGTTCATGTATTCACATGTTACATGTGTTCACGTTACATGTGTTCACATGTTCATGTGTTCACATGTTCATGTCTTCACGTTACATGTTCATGTTCTTCACATGTTACATGTTCATGTGTTCACGTTACATGTGTTCACATGTTCATGTCTTCACGTTACATGTGTTCACATGTTCATGTGTTCAAGTGTTCATGTGTTCATGTTACATGTGTTCACATGTTCATGTGTTCACGTTACATGTGTTCACATGTTCATGTCTTCACATGTTCATGTGTTCACGTTACATGTGTTCACGTTACATGTGTTCACATGTTCATGTCTTCACGTTACATGTTCATGTGTTCAAGTGTTCATGTGTTCATGTTACATGTGTTCACATGTTCATGTGTTCACGTTACATGTGTTCACATGTTCATGTCTTCACGTTACATGTTCATGTGTTCAAGTGTTCATGTGTTCATGTTACATGTGTTCACATGTTCATGTGTTCACGTTACATGTTCATGTGTTCAAGTGTTCATGTGTTCACATGTTCATGTGTTCACGTTACATGTGTTCACGTTACATGTGTTCACATGTTCATGTCTTCACGTTACATGTTCGCGTGTTCACGTGTTACATGTTCATTATTCAGCTATTATTGAATAAATGTAAAAGTAACAAGTTTTCTTTGAGTGAATTAAAATACTCCAGTGTAGTATCAGTACCTCAGCTTGTACTAGTACTGTAGTAGTCGTAGTATTCTGTCTTGTTCACTGTCTGGCTGTTCTCTTCTCTGATTGGCTGATGGCAGCGTTCTGCCAAAAACAACTGGCCTCAACCAAAACACACGAGTGACCTCATCATGACATCATAATGACCTCATCAGAGGTTCAGAACAGAACCGGGTCAGAACCTGTCCAAAGTTCTTCAAAGCTAAGGTTCAGTTCAGTTCAGTGAGTGAAGCAACATAAGGCTAACATTGACGCAACATTTGCTCTATTTAACTGCATCAACAGTAATGTAACGTTAGCTAATGTCTCGTATCAGCAGCTAACGTTAGCACTAAATATTCTGACATTAGCAACTTTAAATGAGCCGCTAGCGGTAACATTAGCTCTGCTAGCCAGTAATGTTATAAAATAACAAGTATGCTAGCTAATGTTAGCCTCCGTGGATGTAATGCTAAAGTCTAGAGCTTGACGTATCGTCGTTCATTACGGGCTAGCTAACGTGACAGATTAATCTCTGCTTCTCTGCTGATCCGTCGCAGAGAATCCTCCTGATGATTTTAAAGTTTCCTGATAAAAGAAACAAAAACAGAAACTTTTTGTATTTGTGAAACATTTTTATTGGTGAATTTATCAAACACAGATTCAAACATTTGGAACATTTTCTCTGAATTTGTCGTCAAAGAAAATTCATTAAATTGATTTTTTAGTTTTTCTGCTCATGCAGCGCAGAAAGAGGTCAACGACCACTGACCCCTCGTTAGCTCTTCAGCCAATCAGATAAATAAAAACAGGTTTTTATAAGCATCCAATAAGAAAATATACAAAACACTTTTGTCTTTCAGAGAATACGCAGTAGAAAATCGCTCAAAGACTGTAAACCGGAGACATCATGGAGGTCTGACTCCGCCCACAAAACCAACGACACCACCATGTTTGTAATTCGTAGTTTGTCTTCGTTAACATTTCAAATGCCACAAAAAGCAGATTCTATCCACACGGACACCAACGAAGAAGAGGACGACGACCTGAAAACCCACCTGACCGTTACTTAGCAACTGAACAGAGAGCACGAGACTACAAGGACCAGAATGCATCATGATGCCAGCAGGAACTTAACGGAGAAAAACAACAACAAACGTTAGACTGATGACATCACGTCTCTGCTGATGACGTCACGTCATGCTGATGACATCACGTTCCTGCTGATGACATCACGTCTCTGCTGATGAAATCACGTCTTTGCTGATGACGTCACATCTCTGCTGAATTTTTTTTCTTTATTAAAATGAAAAATGACACAAACTAAATAAAAACTTGAAGTTTTCGTCTGTTTGTCTCTGTCGTCCTCGACAACAGTCCGATGCTACATCGTTCCTCCGTCCATCACAGTGCGTTCGTTATACTGCATTTCCCAGCATGCCCCTGCTCGTCCACACACAGGGACACACTGTATGAAGAGAAAGAAAAGTCCTGACCACACGGTAGCGCTGTCTGACCACACGGTGTTGCTGTTTCCCAGAAAAGATGTCAGTCTGTAAAAATTCAGCACCAGCAGAAAAAAGGCCATTTTCGATTGGTTGGTTGGTTTTGTTTGTTCAGAACATTCATTCATTCATGTTCAGACAGACAGGCACAGAGAGAGAGAGAGAGGCAGACAGGCAGGCAGACAGACAGGCAGACAGGCAGGCAGGCAGACAGACAGACAGACAGACAGGCACAGAGAGAGAGAGAGGCAGACAGGCAGGCAGGCAGACAGACAGACAGACAGACAGGCAGGCAGGCACAGAGAGAGAGAGAGGCAGACAGACAACAGGCAGACATACGGGCAGACAGACAGACAGACAGGCACAGAGAGAGAGAGGCAGACAGACAGACAGGCAGACAGACGGGCAGACAGACAGGCACAGAGAGAGAGAGAGAGAGAGGCAGACAGACAGACAGGCAGACAGACAGGCACAGAGAGAGAGAGAGAGAGAGGCAGACAGACAGACAGGCAGACAGACGGGCAGACAGACAGGCACAGAGAGAGAGAGAGAGAGAGGCAGACGGGCAGACAGACAGACAGACAGGCACAGAGAGAGAGAGAGGCAGACAGGCAGGCAGACAGACAGGCAGACACTGAAGATGATACACAGTCACAGAAATTAAATTCTTATATCAAAATTATAATTAGCTGAAATTTGAATAATAACTTAATGTTTTAATCGTCTGTTCCGATATTCTACTGACATCTGAAGCTACGTTAGCTTAACGGACGTTATGTTAGCTTAACAGACGTTAGCTTAACAGACGTTAGCTTAACAGACGTTACGTTAGCTTAACGGACGTTATGTTAGCTTAACAGACGTTACGTTAGCTTAACGGATGTTATGTTAGCTTAACAGACGTTACGTTAGCTTAACAGACGTTACGTTAGCTTAACGGACGTTACGTTAGCTTAACGGGCGTTATGTTAGCTTAACAGACGTTACGTTAGCTTAACAGACGTTACGTTAGCTTAACGGACGTTATGTTAGCTTAACAGACGTTACGTTAGCTTAACAGATGTTACGTTAGCTTCACGGACGTTACGTTAGCTTCTTTTTGGTCATGAAGTTTCTGTGACTGTGGTCGTCGATGGATCGGAGCTGCTGAACGCAACCTGAATGTTTCTGAATGTTTCTGATGTTTCCTTCAGACTCCGCTGACCACCATGTTGGACTTCCTGTGAGGTCATCGTTTGTCGCGTCACTCAGAACCTGAAACACGTTTGATTGGTTCTGACCCGACTGACCCTGAAACAGTTTCTATATAAATTATTTTAAAGCTCGAACTGGACCTCGACCTGTTGGCAGAACTTTGAACTGAAACCAGGAACCAGCCTCCAGTGGACGAGAAGAGGAACTTTAGATACAAGTTCTGGTTCTTTGACAGTTTGGACCTTTAAGTTCATTTGTCCAATACAAAAGTGTTAATGTGTTAGCTGAAGGTCTGTGTCGGTTCTGAAGGTTTGGCAGACTTTGGACCTGACACAGTCGTGTGTCAATCATGTACCAGCTGATCCAGTCTGATCCGGTCTGATCCGGTAACATGGAGGTCAGCACCAGAACCTTGCCGCAGCAATGACTCCAGGCTCCGCCCACCTCTGACCTCAACCTCCTCTGATTGGCTGAGCTGCTGAGTGTAGTTAAGATGGAGGTCAGAAGTCAGCAAGAGGGAGCGGGGTTTGTTTCCTTGGAGCGACGGGAGGATGGAGACAAGGAGGAGGCGGTGCTATGAGGAGGCGAGGAGCAGGAGGAGGAGGTGCAGGAGGAGGAGGAGGTGCTATGAGGAGCAGGAGGAAGAGGAGGTGCTATGAGGAGCAGAAGGAGGAGGAGGTGCTATGAGGAGGCGAGGAGCAGAAGGAGGAGGAGGTGCTATGAAGAGGCGAGGAGCAGGAGGAGCAGGAAGGCGAGCATCATGGCGGACAGCAGGGAGGGGCGGGGCAGAGTGAGGGAGGCGGAGCCAGTGGTGTCGTCTGTCAGGAACGGCTCCGGAGACTCGTACACAGAGTCATCTGAGAGAGAGAGACAGGAAGTGACACCACAGATGACATCATCACAGCTTTGACCAGCAGAGGGCGCTCGTCACGGACACGTAACATCAAACTACCAAAGAGAAGAAGAAGAAAACTCACTGGATGGTTTGACGTAGATCTTCAACTTCAGACACGATTTACCTGCCAGGTTAGGATGAGGAGACGCTGAGAGACAGACAGGCAGGGAGAGAGAGAGGTCAGAAGCAATATCAGCAGCTCCTGAAAAGATCTTCTTTTTTGTGTGTTAAAGTGAGATAAACTCTTACTCTTCAAATTTTGGAAGAAGAAAGAAGAAGAAACAGTTATTTGAAATTTAATTTAAATTTAAGCAAGAAACCAGCAAGAAACCAACAAGAAACCTGGGAAAATACTGCTCAACTGAAAAGCTTTAACCAACTGATAGCTGATGTAGCTGTCAGCTGGTTAACTGACACCAAGCTAAGAAGAAGAATTCAGCTAAAGATGCAAGTGAGATCATCAGAGAGACAGTGTAACCTACTAAAGGATTTACAAAAACTTTAAATATTATAACTGCTGAATGATAAATAAACTAAACCTAGCTTGGTGATAAAGCTAACAGCTAGCTACTAACAACCAAAGCCCTAGCAACGGTTACCAAGCAGCAGTCTGTACAGAGGCTATTCCACTGTTATATCCACAAGATGTTACACATGAGAGTGCCAGGAAGACATACAAGCAGAAACTCCTGAAAGAAAGACCAGAGACACTCTTTTCTGATCTATACAAGAGTATGTCAGCAATCTGCCCACTATCCTCATGTAAAGAGAGACGGCATCTGTGATGGCTGGAAACTAAAAATCCACGAGGCAGAAGCCCCAGACAGTGTCATGATGCCCGTCAACATATATAAGAACGGGACTATCATGGTGCAAGGAAACCACACGCAGTTTGAGATTGACTTCATTCTTATAAAGAAGAGGACCCAACAGGAGAAGTCTGCCCCCACTGTCAACACCCACACCCTGCCAGACACAGACACCACCCCTGCTTCCAGCTGCCCCTCGGGAAAATGAGCTCACCAGCCCAGAACAGGCAGAGGACTCCCAGCTGAACCACACCATTAATGATATGAAGGAGAAATTCACACAGCTGGAGAGAGAGCTTGTACAACTGAGTACCTACCTACTACCTTCTGCTAACAACATCACAGAAGAATCAGAGAATCAACCCTCCACCACAGAGCCCTACTCGCTCATTGAAATGAAAGATTCACAACTAGAGATCAGACAAGTGCAGGCAACAGCCGAGGACAAGAACAACCCCCCACTCAGACCAGGTGACACGGGGGAGAAAGGCCTATCTGCTCTGTGGGCTGAGGTAAAACGGCTCAAAGAAAATGAGGAGTCTTCAATGAAGGAGAGGAGGCGGCTCTGGGCTGATGTCAAATGACTGAAAGACAATGAGGAGGCATTGAGGCAGGAGAGGATTGCTCAGAGAAGAGGTGCAGAAGCTCCGAGACGAGATGAGAACGTTAACCAGTGTACAACCCATGAGAGCACCGCCTACCACCCTACAAGAAGCTGCAGAGGAACAACAGGACCCAGATGACAGTCCCAGACAATCAGCAACACCACCAAGCCAAGACACACAAACCCAAGAGACCCCTCCTCCAACAAACAACACTACCACACCTACAGAAATCAGCCCAACCCAAAACCCACAAATTGTTCTCCTCATAGACTCAAATGGGAGATATGTTGAAGAGAAAAAACGTTTCCCAAACCACAGAATTGCAGAATTCAAGTGCCGCAATACCAGTCATGCCATGGAGCTATTGACGGAGGATCACCTAGGGTCCCCCAGCCATATCATCATACACACCAGCACAAATGACCTGAGAGCACAGGGAGAAGAGGTGGCAAAGTCTATCAAGGGGGTGATAGAAAAAGCCTCTTCCACATTCCCAAATGCAAAGGTAGTCATCTCCACCCTGCTACCCAGATGGGACTTCCATCCCACTCTCATTCAAAGGGGAAATGCACAAATCTCCAGAGACTGTGCATTAAAGCCAAATATTTATGTGGCGCCCCATCCCACCTTAGACCTGCACAGCCTGTATGACCAGGTACACATCCTCAAGACAGCAGTCCCAACTTTTGCAAAGACACTGAAGGATGTCACACTCAACCGCAGACCAATCACATCCCACAGGAGCAACAGACTGAGGAGTTCCTCACCCAGGCCAATAATCAGAGGACCTATCCCCCCCAGAGGACACCCAGCTGCACCTAGAGGACCTGCCCCACCTGGAGGACACCCTACTGCATCCAGACGACCTGCCCCACCTGGCCCGGCCCACTTTCCCTTCACCAACCCCATACCACACATATGCACAGGTTGTAAGCAGAGCAAGCCCCAACTCTTCACCTCACAGAGCCCCACCCTGTGATCTGAGCATACATGAGATGCTCAGTGAGCTCTACACAATCATTGTCCAGTCTTAAACACTCTGGAACAACTACACCATGAAACATGGAATGAAAATCCATCACTATTTCATCCTGGAATATATATAAGGTCTGAGGTCGACTGCCTTTGGCCTCAAGAGCAGGAACCCAGACTTCACCAAAGAAATCAAAAATACAGACATTATTGTCCTACAGGAGACATGGCACAGAGGAGATGGTCCAACTGGCTGCCCTGTAAACTACAGAGAGCTTGTAGTGCCATCCTCCAAGTTAACAGGAATCAAACAGGGAAAAGACTCGGGAGGTATACTAATATGGTACAAATTTGAATTGACCCACTCCATTAAGGTAATCAAAACAGGAACCTTTTACATCTGGTTATAAATAAATAAAGAACTCACATCAACTGAGAAAAATATCCTCTTATGTGCCACCTACATTCCCCCAAATGAATCCCCATATTTTAAAAAGGACATGTTCTCCATCCTTGAGGAAGAAATTTACCACTTCCAGGCTTATGGTCACATTGTAGTTTGTGGAGACCTGAATGCCAGGACAGGCCGAGGGGGACAAACACCTACCAGGAGGTATAATCATCCTCTCCCCAATATGCCCCCTGATAGCTGAAGGCTCTGGCTCCCAATCTACTTTTGGAGACTATAGGAACCACAAGGAACCCAGCATCCTGAGAGCGCAGTGTTCTAGAGGGGTAGTAAGGTACTATGAGCTCTTTTAGATATGATGGTGCCTGACCATGAAGAGCTTTGTAAGTAAGGAGAAGAATTTTAAATTCTGTTCTAGATTTAACAGGTAGCCAGTGCAAGGAAGCCAGAATGGGAGAGATGTGATCTCTGATCTTGGTTCCTGTCAGAACACGTGCAGCAGCATTCTGAATTAGCTGCAAAGTCCTCAGAGACTTATTGGAGCAGCCTATTGGAGCAATAGGCTGGACTATTGTAACAAAGAGTTACAATAGTCCAGCCTAGAAGTAACAAATGCGTGGACTAGTTTTTCTGCATCCACTTGAGACACGATGCGTCTGATTTTGGCAACATGCAATCTGGAGGTATCACAGCAAACCAAACTACATCCTATTAAAATATGCTACAAATGGAAAGAAAATAGTGCAGAAATGTACCAAAACGCTATTACGCAAAAACAAGTACAAGTACTTTTAAACTATTTTCTGGAAAAGAAAACTATCTGACACACTGGAAAGAATCAACCAAAAACCAGAGCAAACTGGAATGTTATTTGGCCCTAAACAGAAAATACACTGTGGCAGAATACCTGAGCACTGTGACCGATCCGAAGCTCGGGAAATCCTTGACTATGTACAGACTCAGTGAGCACAGCCTCACATCGACAAAGGCCGTCACAGACAGACCTGGCTGCCCAGAGAAGACAGACTGTGCACCCACTGCACACAACACGAGGTGGAGACCGGGCTGCACTTTCTAACCACCTGCCAACTGTACCAAGACATCAGAGACACGTACTTCCCACAGATCACAAACACAGAAAGACTTTGAGACCTCAGACAAGATCCAAAAACTTTTATACCTGCTGGGTGAAGTACAACAATGTGCAAACATAGCAGCAAGATTTGTGAACTGCTGCGACCACAGAAGGACGTCCAGCGGACAGGAAGGACAGACATAAACCATCCCCTCCTGCTGGACATCATTTACTTTGTATATATTTTCTTATTCTTACAAAGTTAACATTTAACTGATATGTATAATGGCCCTTTATTTCACAACTATTATATGCCCTATTTATAATATAAGCCTTTGTACAGTGACAGCACAATTTTCCAATTTAATTATTATTATTTTTTATTCCTGTGTTTTCTGTTAAGACATCTGTCTAAGCATTGCTTTGGCAATGTTAACATATGTTTCCCAATAAAGCTGTATTGAATTGAACAAATATGACCTGTACAAATATGATGTGTACAAATGTTCATACTACAGAACAGTACTACAGAATTTCTTAGTTTGTGCTGCTGCCTACATCTAAACTCACAGTTTAGTACTCACAGATGTAGTAGTACTCGTGTACTGTCTAGTACTCACAGATGTAGTAGTACTCATGTCCCGGCCTGAACTCGAAGCCGAGGCTGAACGGGGTGAACAGCTGGAACTTCTCGGAGAACTTGAGCGGTCCGTTGGGGCTCAGCGGCCGGTTACACTCCCAGCGTTTGAAGCCCTTCCTGTGGTGGTCGCAGGTGGTGTACCCGTCATAGTTCACCATGTACAACACGTAGTGCTCCATGCGCTCGGCGGACTCCGCCGCCTCGTAGTGGGGACAGTAGATGTCCAGGTAGTCGTTGATCGCCACCTCCACCGCGTACTCGCCACGAACAAACCTGAAGAAGAAAAACAGACGTTCAGTTTACTTCTGAGGGTTAGGGAGACGTTACCATCATCACGACAAACACTCTACGTGACAAAAATATTTCAGTGATTTACAGAGTTTCCTGACAGGGAAGTAAACTGCTGCCAACTGTAGCTGCTGTTAGCTCAGTTTGTTAGCTAATGTTAGAGAGTTATGCCTCTATGGACATAATGTCAGAGGAGAAGAGAGTGAAGAGGACTGCTGTGTCTTGTGTTGTTGTTGTCTTGTGTAGTTTAATTTGAGTAAATCTACAAACATGAATTAAAGTCCAGCTGATGTTCGACTCTTCCTGACACGTGGCGTTATTTTTGGCGCTATGTGATCAAGTTAACAAGTTTAAACACTTTAAGTTCTTTAAGTTGCTGAATCACAGCGATGATTATTCCCATGGGACCTGAACGCAGCATCAGAGTGTGGTCCTGATGGAGGTCGATCAGATCAGCTGGATGAAGCCTGTCCTGATGGCGTTCTCCTCCGCCGCTCCCTCTTCGTCTTCGCTAACACCATTAGCAAAGTGCAGGCTAACTCAGTTAGCTGAAAGATCGGGTGACGCTAACAGCTGAGAGCAGGCGGTGCGTTCAGGGTGAATCCGTCCCCTCAGCGCTCACATCATTACTCATCACACTAATGGACAGAGGCCAAGGGACCGCCGGGTCATCATCATCGTCAAAACCTTCTCACAGCTCAATCAGACCTCAGATCATCAGAACTGTTCTGGCTTCTTTTTTTAGTGTCCAACTGACCAATCAGGTTTTAGCAGGTTCTGGTTCTGGTCCTCCATCTCTGCTTCCTGTCCCAGGACGGGTCACAAAGTTCAGACCAGAACAGAAACAACCAAAACCAAACAGAACAAACCAGAAACAAGCAGAAACAAGCAGAACCAATTAATCAAAGGAAGTTTGTGACACGTTGTGTGCAGGTTATTTTGATGTTGTCATGTGACTCTGCGGTCAGTCAGTTATTGAATTAAATGGCGTCCATCAGGATTTTCCCACAGCAGCGGCAGGCGGTCACATGACCGGCGCCCTCTGGAGACACTCTGCAGGCCATTGTGTTCATGTTACCTGAGTCCGTCCTGACAGGCTCAGCTACAATACACACAGTGTTTCCCTCAGGTTCAGACAAGACGCGACAAGAAGAAGACAAAACTATCAGATCTGAGGTCCGAACACCTGATCCAACCAGAACACACACACACACACACACACGCACGCACACACACACACACAAACACACGCACACACACATACACACACAAACACACGCACACACACATACACACAGACACACACACACACACACACACACACTCACAAACACGCACACACACACACACACACACGCACAGACACACACAAACACACGCACACACACACACACACACGCACACAAGAAGAAGAACAAAATGTTTTTCCAGGCCTTGAAAACTGCAACATTTTCCAGACTTTCCGGGCTTTGGTGTCCTCGTCGTATCGATGACTGACAGGATTGAAGATAATGGAGGCCAGGCAAGGTCAGAGGTCACATGACCCAAATTGGGGGGGTCAGTGTGTGTGTGTATGTGTCACACAAAGCGTCATTGTTGGGGGGCAGATGGGGGGCGGGGTCAATGATATGGGCGGGGTTAGGGGGGGCAGTTTGATTGACAGTTGGCTAATTTTTTTGGGGGCTCTCATCATGCTGAGGCATTCTGGGTAATCCTGCCGCCCCATCACGACATGACACTCTGACACGCTTCATGCTAACAGTTTCCACCTACTTCCAGTGTTTGTGTTAAGCTAGGCTAACCACAGATCAGTGATACACAGCTCCAGATTCACACACACACACACACAGTTCATCATGGGTCGCCGTGGTAACCAGAGACAAAGAGACTGGAGTCGTGTTACGGTGAACGTGTGTGTGTGTGTAAGATGTTGAGTTAACCCCGCGGTTCCCAAAGTGTGGGGCGCACCCCACTGGTGGGGCATACAGGCATGACAGGTGTGGCGCACCAAACAGGAGGAAACCTTTTCATGCCTATCTTTATCCAGACATCCCAAGTCTCCTGGAAGCTCCGGGAGAGTCCCGCATATTGATAGCGGCACCCTGACGCCCACAAATGAGATCCAATCTCCCGAATCTGGAGCAAGACCGCGCACTAGACTAGAGAGTGACTGCGTGTGTGTGCGTGTGTGTGTGACTATAAATGCAGCGCGTGTGAGAGCAAAGCGTCCTTATAGCTGTGTTATATAGCCCCCCCCCCCACCTGAATGACTTTATGCAGGTTGGGATGTCTGCTTTATCAATGCCTTTCTTTAATGACAACAAAGATCATACGTTCAGAACAAAACACCCACAAACAAAGTAATCAGTACTCGCCTACATGCAGCCTAAATTAAAAGAACATTAGATATGAGACCCCGAGAAAAATGTAACCTGGAACCAAAGTGCCAAAACAATGATTAACGTCGGCATATTAATTGTAGCAGAACAAACTTTCTGTTTCTCTATTTTTTAACTTGATGCAAGTTATGACACAGCTGCACTTTTATTTTCCCTGCTGTTAAACTTGTTTTAATTTGATGTTACTGAGTTAGAATTTAGATACAACATGATGTTACTTGACTTGTCACTTGTTACAACAACATGTAACAACATGAAACAACATGTAACAACAACATATAACAACATGTAACAACATGTAACAATATGTAACAACAACATGTAACAACATGTAACAATATGTAACAACACGTGACAACAACATGTAACAACATATAACAACATATAACAACAACATATAACATGTAACAACATATAACAACATGTAACAACAACATATAACATGTAACAACACGTAACAACAACATGTAACAACATATAACAACATGTAACAACAACATATAACAACATGTAACAACATGTAACAACACGTGACAACAACATGAAACAACATGTAACAACAACATATAACAACATGTGACAACAACATGAAACAACATGTAACAACATGTTGATGTTACTGAGTTAGAATTTAGATACAACATGATGTTACTTGACTTGTCACTTGTTACAACAACATGTAACAACATGAAACAACATGTAACAACAACATATAACAACATGTAACAACATGTAACAATATGTAACAACAACATGTAACAACATATAACAACATGTAACAACAACATATAACAACATGTAACAACATGTAACAATATGTAACAACATGTGACAACAACATGTAACAACATATAACAACATGTAACAACAACATATAACATGTAACAACACGTAACAACAACATGTAACAACATATAACAACATGTAACAACAACATATAACAACATGTAACAACATGTAACAACACGTGACAACAACATGAAACAACATGTAACAACAACATATAACAACATGTGACAACAACATGAAACAACATGTAACAACAACATATAACAACATGTGACAACACGTAACAACAACATGTAACAACATATAACAACATGTAACAACAACATATAACAACATATAACAACATGTAACAACATATAACAACATGTAACAACACGTAACAACAACATGTAACAACATATAACAACATGTAACAACAACATATAACAACATGTAACAATATGTAACAACAACATATAACAACAACATATAACAACATGTAACAATATGTAACAACATGTAACAACATGTAACAATATGTGACAACAACATGTAACAACATATAACAACATGTAACAACATATAACATGTAACAACATATAACAACATGTAACAACAACATATAACATGTAACAACACGTAACAACAACATGTAACAACATATAACAACATGTAACAACAACATATAACAACATGTAACAACATGTAACAACACGTGACAACAACATGAAACAACATGTAACAACAACATATAACAACATGTGACAACAACATGAAACAACATGTAACAACAACATATAGATACAACATGTGACAACAACATGTAACAACATGAAACAACATGTAACAACAACATATAACAACATGTAACAACATGTAACAATATGTAACAACAACATGTAACAACATATAACAACATGTAACAACAACATATAACAACATGTAACAACAACAATATGTAACAACACGTGACAACAACATGTAACAACATATAACAACATGTAACAACAACATATAACATGTAACAACACGTAACAACAACATGTAACAACATATAACAACATGTAACAACAACATATAACAACATGTAACAACATAACAACACGTGACAACAACATGAAACAACATGTAACAACAACATATAACATGTGACAACAACATGAAACAACATGTAACAACAACATATAACAACATGTGACAACACGTAACAACAACATGTAACAACATATAACAACATGTAACAACAACATATAACAACATATAACAACAACAACATATAACAACATGTAACAACACGTAACAACATGTAACAACATATAACAACATGTAACAACAACATATAACAACATGACAACATATAACATGTAACAACACGTAACAACAACATGTAACAACATATAACAACATGTAACAACAACATAAACAACATGTAACAACATGTAACAACAACAACATGAAACAACATGTAACAACAACATATAACAACATGTGACAACAACATGAAACAACATGTAACAACAACATATAACAACATGTAACAACACGTAACAACAACATGTAACAACATATAACAACATGTAACAACAAATATAACAACATGTAACAACAACATGTAACAAAACATGTAACAACATGTAACAACAACATGTAACAACATGTAACAACAACATGAAACAACATGTAACAACATGTAACAACAACATATAACAACATGTGACAACACGTAACAACAACATGTAACAACACAACATATAACATATAACAACATGTAACAACATGTAACAACATGTAACAACAACATATAACAACATGTAACAACATGTAACAACATATAACAACATGTAACAACAACATGAAAAAACATGTAACAACACGTAACAACATGTAACAACAACATGTAACAACAAAATGAAACAACATGTAACAACAAAATGAAACAACAGGTAACAACAACATATAACAACATGTAACAACATGTAACAACATGTAACAACAACATGTAACAATATGTAACATGTAACATGTAACAATATGTAACAACACGTGACAACAACATGTAACAACATGTAACAACAACATATAACAACATGTGACAACACGTAACAACATGTAACAACATATAACAACATGTAACAACAACATGAAACAACATGTAACAACACGTAACAACATGTAACAACAACATGTAACAACAAAATGAAACAACATGTAACAACATGTAACAACAAAATGAAACAACATGTAACAACAACATATAACAACATGTAACAACATGTAACAACACGTAACAACATGTAACAACAACATGTAATAACAACATGTAAGAAAATATAACAACATGTAACAACAACATGTAAAAACATATAACAACACGTAACAACAACATGTAACAACACGTAACAACAACATGTAACAACATGTAACAACAACATGTAACAACACGTAACAACAACATGTCACAACAACATATAACAACATGTAACAACATATAACAACATGTAACAACAACATATAACAACATGTAACAACATGTAACAACATGTAACAACACGTAACAACATATAACAACATGTAACAACAACATATAACAACATGTAACAATATGTAACAATATGTAACAACATGTAACAACAACATATAACAACATGTAACAACATGTAACAATATGTAACAACACGTGACAACAACATGTAACAACAACATGTAACAACAACATGTAACAACATGTAACAACAACATATAACAACATGTGACAACACGTAACAACATGTAACAACAACATGTAACAACAAAATGAAACAACATGTAACAACAAAATGAAACAACAGGTAACAACAACATATAACAACATGTAACAACATGTAACAACAACATGTAACAACATATAACAACATGTAACAACAACATATAACAACATGTAACAACAACATGTAACAAGAACATGTAACAACATGTAACAACACGTAACAACAACATGTAACAACAACATATAACAACATGTAACAACATATAACAGCATGTAACAACACGTAACAACAACATGTAACATGTAACAACAACATGTAACAACAACATATAACAACACGTAACAACATGTAACAACATGTAACAACATATAACAACAACATGTAACAACACGTAACAACATGTCACAACAACATATAAAAACATGTAACAACAACATATAACAACACGTAACAACACGTATCAACAACATGTAACAACATATAACAACACGTAACAACATGTCACAACAACATATAACAACATGTAACAACAACATGTAACAACATGTAACATATAACAACAACATGTAACAACAACATGTAACAACATGTAACAACACGTAACATGTAACAACATATAACAACATGTAACATGTAACATAACAACAACATGTAACAACACGTAACAACATGTAACAACAACATATAACAACATACAACAACATGTAACAACACGTAACAACATATAACATGTAACATATAACAACAACATGTAACAACACGTAACAACATGTAACAACATATAACAACAACATGTAACATGTAACATATAACAACATATAACAACATGTAACAACACGTAACAACACGTAACATGTTACAAAGTGTAACAACTTGACGTGAAGTTTACAGCCAAAATACGTCACACGCAGTGCTTTTATTTTGTAGTTCTCATCTAATATCATCCATATTTTCAAAATAAAAGACAAACCTTTGAATGTGAAAATATAAAAACTGAAGTTTCACATGATCACATGATGATCGTTAACTTGACGCGTTCAGACTCACTGATCTGTAGCTAAAATGAATCTTACAGATGATGTCACCTCTAAAAACACAAACAGACTGTCCATTATATGTCTCTATAAATGTATATGTCTCTCTCTCTCTCTTTCTCTCTCTCTCTCTCTCTCTCTATATATATATATATATATATATATATATATATATATATATATATATGTCATGGTGAAGTAGAGGACGACCTTTGCTCTAGGGCCTCTTTCAGGATAAACGTCACATGTTGAGGACGGAAACATGTTCAGACTGAAACACGTCGACTGAAGAGGTTTCTACTGACAATACCACAGTGTGTGTGTGTGTGTGTGTGTGTGTGCGTATGTGATTTTTGGAGCATGGCCTCTCTCTCCCATGATGCACCTCTCCACCCGTCACAGTCCATGTGTTATTAAACTGAACGTTTGTGAGTAAACGTTAAAATAATGTTAGGATAACCTCTAAATACCCTTTAAATAACGTTCTGTAAACCTCTTCATGTCTTCAAATGTAAAACACTGCAGAGAACACCTGAACCTGGATCAGGTCTTTGGTCCTGGATCAGGTCCTGAGTTGGATCACAGAGTTCTTCATGGTACCAGCTGAGGCTAGTGGAGGGGGTCCAGGGAGGGTCCGGGTTCTGCGAGGTGTTAATGTGGATTACACACCGGTCCAGTTTGAGGAGATCGAGTGTCGGCTCTGAACAGGAAGTGGATTTCGGCGAGCAGCAGGACGTCCCGTTTGATTCTTACCAATCTGCCCTGGGGGGGGCAGCATGACTGTGACCAATCGATGGCCTCTGGCCCGCCCACCACAGAGGGAGGTTAGTGAGTGGACAGCCTGTTCCCACGGAAACCATCTGAACCCAAACCTGACAGACCAGACCGGGCCGGGTCAGGTGACTGAGTTCATTAAAAATCTGATTTCAGTCAGCTGAGCGTGTTTATTAATTAACTGATTAATGATCATCGGTCATGAGGCGGATTTTACTGAACGATCCTGAATGCAGCACTCAGGATGCGTTCAGGGTCATCGTCAATAATCAGTGTTCAGAGCGTCTTAACCTGGTCAGGTGACTCTGTTCATCATGAATCTGTCCAAACGACCACCACAGAGCTAACATGCTAACAGCTAACAGCTGATCATTCAACTCAAACGTCGTGAAAACGCGATGTTTGTATAGAGTCTTATGGAGAAATGAGCTAAAACTAAAACATCAACTAAAATGTTCCGAAACAACAAAGACGAGTGAAGAAGTTTTCTGGTTCTGGTCTGGTTCTGTTCTGATCTGGTCTGGTCTGGTTCTGGTTCTCTGAAGGAAAATGACTTTTTATTAAAACACAAAGTGAAAAATGTAAAAAGTTCTTTCAGGAAACATTTGATTTGTCAAATTTGATTTTATAAATAAAGTTTGAATTCAAACTGCAGTCTGTCAGCTGACGGGGTCGGTGTGTTAAAGGTCAGAGGTCAACAGTGTGTGTGAAACGTGACACCTCACAGCTCTGCAGAGACACACTGAGCGCGTGCAAACCAACGCCTTATTTTTGGAAACACAGACTAAATCTGTCGTCTGTCGAACTGAACGATTTATTATTTAGATTATTATGGTGATTATTATTATTATTATTATTATTATTATTATATTGTAATATTGTATTTGTGTGAAAATAAAAAGTGACTAAACATTTTAATGAGAAAACAAAAACAAGTTTAACGAGTCACGCGATAATTAAAATGTGAATCGACGATCTGAAACGATTCAGAGAAAATGAATTTAATATTTAATTTGTTACAAACGTCGAACATGAAACTAAATATTTGATCAGACACATAAATTATATTAAAATGAATTCAAAACATTTAAACTAATTTAGGACGACATGAAAGTTTATTAAAGAAAAAAACAAAACAGATTTTTAAAATTAAAGTTGGAAAGTATACACATGCACACACAGGATATATAAACAGTGTATAAATAAAACCTTAAAATGATTTCAGGTTTGTTGTGGAGCGACTGTAAACAGTTTTATAATTATTATTATGATTAATTATTTATTTATTAAATCTGACATTCATTCATTTTTTTTAAATAAATTCAAACAGATTTTAATTACTTTTTTTATTATTATTTATTTTATTGTTGAATTTATTAAAATTCAAACTTTCACTTCTCATTTAAATTTATTCAGAATTGTTTATTTCACTGTTTTTAATTAATTTAAAAGATTTGTATTTTTTATTTTAAATCAGCCAATCAGAGCGAAGAACACAAAGTAAAGTTTAAATAATAAAATGATTTATAAAAAAATAAAAACATGAACTTGAAGGACGTTTGAGAGTCGAGCTGCGATCTGTTCAAAGTCTGTGTGACCCTGCAGATCCTCAAGGGGGTCAGAGGGGGTCCACGGGGTCCTGAAGGGTCCTGAAGGGGGTCCGAGGAGGACTGGATTAGTTCTACTTGGTCGCCCCCCCTCCTCCCTTTGTCCCGGCTGTCAGTGCTCGATACGCTCCACCAATCACACGCCGCCGTCAACAATAGCTGCCATCATTCCCAGAATTCCTCGAGAAGACGGAGAAGTTTCTACAGCCGGACGAACTCTCTGAACACAGTCCGATAAACATTAATGAAATATAAATAAACGTTAATAAAATACAAATACAGTGGTGGCCAAAATAATTAGAACACCTGGCAGATCTGAAAATATTGACCTTTTTTTTTTTGCCTCCAAAACATGATTTGATTTTATAATGTTCATGAAACATGCAGGTGGTTACAGATGAAGTGAGTCCTGCTGATGAACTTTAATATTTAGTATGTCCACCTTTTGTAGCAGTTAAAGCAGCACATCTCTCTGGCATTGTGTCAATATAAATAATATTTATATTATTTTATTAACACTAATGTTATCCCGTGCCTTCTGCAGCTCAAGCCAAAGGCTTTCCTTTGAATGTACAACAGATCTGTCCAGTTTAATGTTCTCTGTGGGGTTGAGGTCGGACTTTGAGAGGCCAGTCCATCATTTTTAAATGTTTCAATGATTCCTTCAGTCACAGGTCGTTCAGACAATAGAAGAATGTTTATGGGAAATAAATCCAGGCCTCAGATAACTCCCAGATGTTATTCTGTGTCTCACCACAATGTTGTGGTATACTTTCTTATCCATGATGCATCAGTGTTCACTAAGTCACCATAATACCACCCCCTCTGTGTGTAACTCCTCTCCATCCAACATTCACTGTTCAAACTGCAAACAACACTTCATACCGATCTTCCTCCGTCCATTTCTTTCAGGTGTTTCACTCTGTTTGTTTTTCAGTAATGTTTCTTTGCTGCTATTCTGCCAACAAGACACAGTTCTTGAAGACGCTGTTGCACCATTAGTCATTGTGGCGTTGATCGCGTCACGCAGTTCTCATGAGGTCTTTCTTCTTCAGTCCTTAAGACTGAGAATTTTGAGATGTTTCACTCGTCTGTCTGAAAGTTTCTTTTGGTTCTGGTGTGAACTGGTGACATCATGGAGGTCTGAAGTGTTTGGACTGAAGACAAATGAGCTGAATCTCCTCATGATGGATCTGTTCTCTGGTTTCATTTGTTTTATTTTAACGACCAATTCAACAAAAACTACTGAAACCTCTATATGCCAAGTGTTCGAATTATTTTGGCCACCACTGTAAATATTAATAAACTATAAATATATATTAATAAACTAAATATAAATCTGAGATAAAAGACTTTGATTTAATTTAATTTACACAAACGAGCTGACGAATCATCATCAATTAATCGACTTCATGTTTTTAGATTTTTAGACTCTTAATGCTGAAAATCATTTCAAAGTAAAAACTTGAAACATGTCGTAGCAAAACCTTCAAAATAAAACGATATAGTTACAGTGAGTCGAGTGTGTTTGATGCGTTCAGGGACACTTTCTGACACAAAAATCATGTTTCAAGTCGTCTTTGTCAAGTCAATTAAAACTCATTGTTCAATTAGAATGTAATATATATATATACGTATATATATATATATATATATATATATATATATATATATATATATATATATATATATATATATATATATATATATATATATATATATATATATATATGTATATATATATATTCACACACAGGAAGTAAATGAAAGTACATTTCGGTGTTTCGCTGTCTCGTCTCTTTAACACCACTTCCTGTTCTTCAGCCAGTCGACAGTCAGTGTGGGAGGGGCCAGCCGCCTTCTCGGCTCCTGGCGGGGCCCGCCGCGGACCCCGCTCAGTCTTATCAGCTCCCCGACACGGCCTGGATTACACGGCCCCAGAGGCTGCTGGGAGTTCTGCTAATCTAACCACTCATTAATATTTAACACAAATCCTGTCAGGAGACGCACGGCGAGAGAGCAAGCGCCGCATCCTGGTTGGACAGGAGCCACTGCTGTTTGTCTGACTGACCAATCAGCTGCAGCCAATGGCCTGCTGAGCCTGTCAGTCCTAGCACAGGGAATACAGGCTGCTGCCCGAGTAACTGCCTTCAGACTGACCTCAGGACTGGACCCAGGTCACATGACACGAGCCAGCCAGAACTCTGTTAACGTTCTGTTAGCGTTCTGTTAACATTCCTGTGGAATGTCAGCAGACTTTAAGTCTGACGTTTGAACGCGACAGAAGAACCGACTACTACAACGAAAGAACGTTGAAGAACTCGAATGACGACAGTCCAGGTGAACTCAGGTGAAGTCAGGACAGGTGTGAACATGTCCTGTCTGATCTGTGGTCAGGTTCTGCTGACCTGATGTATCTGTGTTATTTATCATGTGACCTTTGACCTCTGTGCTGCACTGCGTGCTGATTGGTTGTGACAGCTTCCTGTTTCTGATGAGGTCACACTGTCTTCTCTGTTTGATAAACTCTGAGAGGATTTCACGAGGAGGAGGAGGAGGAGGAGGAGGAGAAGAGGAGGAGAGAGGAGGAGAGAGGAGGAGGAGGAGGAGAGGAGGAGGAGAGAGAGGAGGAGGAGAAGAGGAGGAGGAGGAGGAGGAGGAGGAGAGAGGAGGAGAAGAGGAGGAGGAGAGGAGGAGGAGGAGAGGAGGAGGAGAAGAGGAGGAGGAGGAGGAGAAGAGGAGGAGGAGAAGAGGAGGAGGAGGGTCGTAGTGAATGTTTTCAGACTCTTCATGAATCAAACTTTGATTTTTGTTTTTTTTCCTGAAATTTGATGTTTAAATATGCAAATGAGGCGTCATGTGATGCTAATGCTAATGCTAATTTGAGCTTGAAATAAACTGAGCAGAGAACATGAACGTCCACATGGACATGACGCATGATGTGCTACACTCGGTCCAACAGATCCTGAACATAGGGCTCTATGTTGAAAATATGAACTCTGCAGTTTGTCTTTAAGGTTCTGGTTCTGACGTTTGGGCCGATGGTCCTCGGTGTGAAACAGCAGGACAGAACCAGAAAAAGTGTCTAATAAACCACACGATGAGGACTCTGATCAGATCCAGATGTGAACAGCTGGACTACACAGACCTGCTCTGATTGGACCACCCTGCTCTCTCTGTGCCCTGATTGGACAGCGCTCCTTCTCTCCATCCGCCTCTCTCTGAGTTTTGATGATGTCATTAAGTGAAACAAGAAGCTGCTGCAGAGACTAACATACTCGACAGTTAGAACAGCGAGGATCCCCGCAGCTTTAAACAACCTTTAACATGAAGGAAACTGGTCCTGGTTCTGGTCCTGGTTCTGGTCCTGGTCTAAAAACCAGCTTCAGTTCATGAAGTGACACTAAAGAGCTGCAGGAAGTCTTTGTGTGCAGGAAACCGACTAATGACTGAAGTTTACATGAAATGTCCCCGTAAAACATCAACGTCAATGTTGTTATTGTCACCATGACAACAACAACTACAACCACAGTCATCACGTTACCATGACAACAACAACAACTACAACCACAGTCACCACGTTACCATGACAACAACAACTACAACCACAGTCACCACGATGAGGGTCAAAAACTAACTGAAGGTTCCCGTGGACACTAAGTCCTCACATCGTACTGTAGACCAGATTTCATGCAGACACACGGCGTTCTGCTCGTTCTTCTTCTTCTCGTCTTTCTGGGCGTCTCAGCTGCCTCGGCCTGTCGCTCTGTCTGTAACTCATCAGGTGGGACGGTTCACTTCCTGTTGCAGGTCAGAGGTAACTCATCCTTCACGGCCCATAATGCACTGCTTCCTGCGGCTGTCTGAACGCAGGACGAGGCTTCAGTTTGTTTGACGGGACGACGGTAAAAACTGCTGAAACGTTGCTGAAACGTTGCTGAAACGTTAGCTGTGGGTTATTAGATGAAACATTATTTATTATAATCATTAAAAAGGTCACATGACTTCACTGTGACGAATCACAGCAGGTGACCAACAACAAGCTGCAGACACCAACGAAGAAGAAAACCAGGCGACCGCAGAGTGTGTGTGTGTGTGTGTGTGTGTGTGGTTACAGGTTACAGGCGGTGTCACTGTGAGCACTGATTAAAAATGTAAACCAGAACCAGAACCAGCAACTAAAGAACTTCACAGAACTCAGAGAAGAACTGGAAGAACCTTAAAGAGCGGAGAGAACCAGAGAACAAAGAACCAGAACCAGAACCTGGACCTCCTGGATCAGAACCATCAGCTGAAATGAAAGTTCATACACAGAACAAAGAACAGGTTCTGTTCGTCATATATGTTCTATTATATGTATTATATCACATGTATGACATCATATATACATCATACATACTTTATGTTTCATCAGTGGCCATCGTCCTCAGCTGCAGTGCATTGTGGGAGCTCTGTAATCCCTGTGACTTCATTAGCGCCTCCGCTGCTTCCTTGTCAAAGACCGCCTCGTATTAATGTGGCGTCTTACTACAGCGGGACCCCAGCAGCCAATCACAGAGCAGGAAGGGGATGGGCCATGGGACAGAATTAATGAAGAGGAGACAGACAAGGACACGAATATGTATTTATAGACATGACATGGCTGAGCCTCCGTACACGGGACCAGGTGAACTACCATCTCATGTTTATTTACAGACCAGAACCAGGAAGTGTCTGAAACTGACTGTCAGAATAAAAGCTTTTAGAAGTTCATGTTAAAAAATAACATACACACACACACACACACACACACACACACTGAGCGGTCACAGGTACAGTGTGATGTCATCAATAAACTTTATGAAGTTTTTAATGTTTCAGTTTGTCATGTGACTTCATGTTTACATTCATGTTTCATACACAGAGCTGTTCCTAATATTTTGTCCCTTCATGTTTGTTAATGTTGATTTTGGATTGATGTTTTTATATAAGTTTATGTATATTTATATACGTTTCATATATTTAAAAACATATAAAATATATAAATCTATATACAAATATATATATTCATATATGTTTTATATATTTATATATAAAATATATAAATGTATATACAAATATATATATTCATATATGTTTTATATATTTATATATAAAATATATAAATGTATATACAAATATATATATATATATATGTTTATATGAAGTACGTGTGTCTGTTCATGTTTTCATGTTGTCGGTTTTAAAACTCGTTGTTTCCTGTGAGGCGTTCACTGACCTCAAGTTATTTTGATCATAACGAGCGTTTGTAATTTAACACTAATTAATTACCTCTGTGTTAATGTGTGTGTGTGTGTGTATGTGTGTTAGCACACACATTAACCACTTAGTGTTAACCACTTGTGTTAACACACACACACACACACACACACACACACACACACACTAACTAATTATGCAGTCCCTCCAGTTTTTCGTGACTTTGCGACCGCGTGGTTTACCGCGTAATCAGCAATATGCCGCATATTTCCTACTATGTCGCACAATTATTGCAAAATAACCAAACATGCCGCCCCTTCCCCACGACACATATGTGTTCTCCACCATAGATCAAATAAATGGCTCTGCCATAGACGTGTCTTCCACACCACCTGTTTGACACACACACGCACACGCAGCCATTTTCACACACCGCCGTGGGAACGTTAGTTAGCGATGGCGACTACTAACAAGTCCCACCTGCCGTCATACATATCGGCCAATGACCGAGCAAAACAATATCCGGCAATCTTCCATGCAAGCGGAGGAAAACTATTTTGTAACAAAGTCCTCGACCATCGCCGAAAGTCAACTATACAGTACGTACAGATTATATCACTGATCGTTGGAATCACTTGTGCATTGTGCATATGGGTGACTGCTAACCATTTTAATTGTTTGTTTTGGTTAATTATCTCGCCTCACTCAGTACTGGGGTAAATGTGTTTTTACACTCCAGTACTAATGTTAAGATCCTTACAGAAAATAAAAAGGAAACAGTGTTTCTCAATCTGTCTGCCTTGTTTTTGTCTTATTAAGCCTGTTTAGACAACAACAAAAAAGGGGCGCAAAATTCTTCGCAAAAAATAAGAAAATGCCGCCGCAAAATCATTTTGATCGCAAAAATCACAAAAAAAATCGTGAAATCCTGGTGGGACTGATTATGGGTAAGAGAGCGGCCTGAGTCCACCTCCTGCTGCAGTAATCAGCTGACAGGAGAAGAAGATTCATCACAGGAGAGCCAATCAGATCCATGGAAATGATAAACAGCTCACTGAGGGAGACAGAACCGGAACCACTTAGTCTAGTCTGCGTGGTTCTGTGTGGTTCTGTAGATCTGCGTGGTTCTGTGTGGTTCTGTCCCGGCTCAGTCTCTCTGACAGATGACTCGTTAGCGTTCTGCTGACTCGTCGTCCTGAGCTTTAACAAGGTCATTAGACTGCAGAGAGAGAACTACAGCTCCCAGCATGCCTCAGGGCCCAGAGCAGGCAGACAGGCCCTGAGAGAGACAGACAGACAGACGCAGCGAGGGAGGAAGACAGGGAGGAAGGAGGGAGGAAGGAGAGAGGAAGAGAAGGAGAAAGGAGAGAGGGAGAGGGAGGAAGGAGAGAGAGAGGAGGAGGAAGAGAGGAGGAAGGAGGAAGAAGAGAGGGAGGAAGAGAGGGAGGAAGAGAGGAGGAAGGATGGAAGGAGGAGGAAGAGAGGAGGGAGGAAGAGAGGGAGGAAGAAGGAGGAAGGGAGGGAGGAAGGATGGAGGAAGAGAGGCAGGAAGACAGGGAGGAAGGAGGGAAGAAGAGAGGGAGGACAGCTGCCTTTCTCATGAACATGTCTGTCCAGGAAGTAGACACATCCAACAGGGCTGCAAAGGCTGCTGGGAAAACAGCACGGCCGACACGTATACATACACACACACACACACACACACACACACACACACACACACACACACACACTTTTGTTTTTGCTCCCATTTTTCATGAGCTGAACTCAAAGATCTAAAACATTTTCTATACACACATGCAGAGATAACCCATCCCACCTGTGAGGTGTGATGGGTTATCTCTGCTCGCTGTCACAGATTTACAGATTTGTGAACAATATTTGGGAGAAATGGTTATTTTGTGTGTGTAGAAAATGTTTATATTTTTGTTCAGTGTGTGAGGATGCAGAAGACGGGTTAGATGGAGGCAACCGATTCGCTGTGGCGACCCCTGACAAGCCGAACGAAGAAGAACTTTTTAGATTTAATCAAACCGATTCAAAAAGTTTTTTCATCTGTTAAAACTTTTTAAATTATTTTGCAGTAAATTAACTGAACAAACTCGTTTGATCGTCAGAGTTCATTAATCATCGATCATGAAAATACGCTGAGTCACAGTTCTAACAGGCCGTCACACACACACACACACTCCATGAATTATTACTGGCTGCTGTGAGACAATCTGCAGACCATCAACCAATCACAGATCTCCCTGAACCATCGACCAATCACAGATCTCCCTGAACCATCGACCAATCACAGATCTCCCTGAACCATCGACCAATCACAGATCTCCCTGAACCATCGACCAATCACAGATCTCCCTGAACCATCGACCAATCACAGATCTCCCTGAACCATCGACCAATCACAGATCTCCCTGAACCATTGACCAATCACAGATCTCCCTGAACCATCGACCAATCACAGATCTCCCTGAACCATCGACCAATCACAGAGCTCACATACTGTCAACCAGTCAGAGAGCAGAGAGCACAGTAACCCGGGGGGGGGGTTTCTTCTCCTTAACTGCACCTCCTCCTCACGTCCTCCTCTCCTCCTCTCCTTTCCTCTCCTCCTTTGCTCCTCTTGTTTCCTCTCCTCTCCTTTCCTCCTCTCCTCTCTTCTCCTCCTTTCCTCCTCTCCTCTCCTCTCCTCTCCTCTCCTCTCCTCTCCTCTCCTCTCCTCTCCTCTCCTCTCCTTGTTTCCTTCGTTAGTCTGAGATTTTAAATCTGTAAAATAATCTTTGATGTTTTGACTTAGCTATTTGAAGACAGGAAACTTAAATTAAAAAATACCAACACAACGTTCACATTAGCTCGTCCAAAGGGTAAAACAGAGAGAGCGACCTAACGAGGCTAACATTAGCTAAGCTAAGACAATCAGGCTAACATTAGCTAAGCTAAGACAATCAGGCTAACTTTGGTGCTACACTGAGTGATTAGCTAACATGGCTAACGGTTATCTAGCCTGAACAAACAGTTCAGACTGTTAGCGTCACGTCTCGACCACCTAAACTGAGTCATGACCAGGACCAGGACCAGAGAGTGTGCCGAGCCCGGCTGCAGAACTTCAGTGCAGAACAGCTGACAGTCATTAAACTGGACTCGGGGCGCCCCGGCAGCTCTCCTGGTACTGTGAGCGCCCCATGAGTCCTCACGCAGTGGCCCGGGTTCGATTCCAGCCCGCGGTGCTTTGCTGCTGTCCAATTTAAAACAGTCAAACTGTTTAACTGGTCCTGGTCCTGGTCCTGGTCCTGGTTCTGCCCGCTCAGCCTCAGTTATATAAACCTTGTTGAGTCGTGGCAGTAATCAGAGCGTGACGCAGTGACGGCGTCGCTCGTCTCATCCTCCGCCATGTTTATGTCACAAATATTAAGTCAGCTGACAGGAACATGTGCCGACCTCGTCCAATCAGATCAGTTCACACAGAAAATGTAAACAAACTCAAACTCAACAGGACGACACTCGTTAATCTGTTGATTATCGGAGCTGCTGATTGGTCAGTTTCAAGCTCTATGATTGGATGTGAACCAGCATCTGTGCGCCCTGCCGCAATGCCTCTGAGCCAGGCACAGAGCTGTCAGTCACCGGGCCGACCTCTGACCCCGCCGTCCCCGACCCGGCCCGGCCCGGCAGCTGCTCCTTTCTTGTCATTGTGTCGTCTTTTCACTGAAAGGTCCATTTCCATAATCTCCATCAAACACTTCAGACGGCCTTTAAGAGCGCGCTCATCTGCATAATCCCATTAACCCTGAACACAACACCGCCGCCACCACCAGCTCCGGCTCAGGTGGAGGAAAAAGTGTCTGAGAAAAGGCGGATTTAGTTTGTGAGAAAGAAAGAAAGAAAGAAAGAAAGAAAGAAAGAAAGAAAGGAGAGACGCTGACGGACGCTAACAGAGGCTGATGGAGCTTCCTGTCCCCCCCGTCCTCCCTCAGTAGAAAAACAGGTAGTCTGTCTGTGGGAGAAACTAGGTCAGATTTAAATCCTGACGCTCGTAAAACAGCAGCTGGCTGCTCACTCGGCTCCACACAAACCGGATCGGACTGAAGAATTCATGCAGCTCAACGGGCCGCAGAGTTTCAGGCGGTTTTAAATAAACCCGATCCAGAGCGCCACGAGCCGAGACATCCATCACAGATCAGAAGGTCCGTGAAGGAGCCGGGCCGGAAGCAGGCCGGAGATTAATGAAGAACAGACGGCTGCACAGAGGAACGCTAACGAGGAAGCTCAACACGACTGGGTCTGTCTGCACAGGCCGGTTCTACGGGCCTAAGATCCAGAACCAGACCAAGACCAAGACCAGGACTAAGACCAAGACCAAGAACCATGAATCAATACGTCAACACACGCAATAATAATTAATGTGTGTATGTGCGTGTGTGTGTGTGTGTGTGTGTGTGTGTGTGTGTGGACTTCCTGAACAAACATTTTGATAAAACTCGTTTGTTATTTTAAAGATCTGATGATTGATTGATGATTGATGATTGATTCAAAACATCTGCAGCTGATTTGAATCAGTTTGGTCAGTTTAAATATCAAGTTTCTATAAACAGACGAATATAAATATATATAGATTCATATACAGTATGTATATATACACTGTGTGTGTGTGTGTGTGTGTGTGTGCTTCCAGCTAAGATGACGTATAGAATAAAAGCAGCTCTGATTGGTCGTCCCTCAATGATTCATGAGTCGTCTCCGAGCAGGACTTCAGCTCATTCATAATAAATAAGAGCAAACATTAAAGAGACACACTGAGCTCAGAGCAGGCCAACGGGTCAGAACCAGCCACAGCCAGCTTTAACTGGTCCTCTGAGGTCCAAATGATCCACCACGACCCACCACGATCCACCATGACCGACCACGACCCACCATGACCGACCACGATCCACCACGACTGACCACGATCCACCACGACCGACCACGACCCACCATGACTGACCACGATCCACTACGACCGACCATGACCCACCACGACCGACCACGATCCACCACGATCCACTACGACCGACCACGACCCACCACGACCCACCACGATCCACCACGACTGACCACAATCCACTACGACCGACCACGACCCACCACGACTGACCACGATCCACTACGACCGACCATGACCCACCACGACCGACCACGACCCACCACGACTGACCACGATCCACTACGACCAACCATGACCCACCACGACCGACCACGATCCACCACGACTGACCACGATCCACTACGACTGACCACGATCCACTACGACCGACCACGACCCACCACGACCGACCACAACCCACCACGATCCACTACGACCGACCATGACCCACCACGACCGACCACAACCCACCACGATCCACTACGACCGACCACGATCCACCACGACCGACCACGACCCACCACGACTGACCACGATCCCACGACGACCGACCACAACCCACCACGATCCACTACGACCGACCACGATCCACTACGACCGACCACGACCCACCACGACTGACCACGATCCACTACGACCGACCACAATCCACTACGACCGACCACGACCCACCACGACCGACCACAACCCACCACGATCCACTACGACCGACCACGATCCACCACAATCCACTAGTGTCTGATTGGACTGTTTGATGAACCACATGAAGAAGAAGAGGCGGTCTGATCCAGACTGGCCTCAGATCAGCTCAGAGAACTTTAATGAACCTTCAGGAGTGGTGAAGGATGGAGGAGGAGTGAAGGATGGAGGAGGAGTGAAGGATGGAGGAGAAGTGAAGGATGGAGGAGAAGTGAAGGATAGAGGAGGAGTGAAGGATGGAGGAGGAGTGAAGGATGGAGGAGAAGTGAAGGATGGAGGAGAAGTGAAGGATGGAGGAGGAGTGAAGGATGGAGGAGAAGTGAAGGATGGAGGAGGAGCGAACACATGAAGGCTTCAAAAATAGCCAAACATCCAGTCCAGAAGGCCCTAACCCCCACATCACTCCACCTGCCCCGCTGGGCTGTCACCAGGAAGAATTCAAATGCTCCTCATTAAAATACACCTTCACATCGATACAGACAGACAGACAGACAGACAGACAAACAGACAAACAGAAAGACAGTGAGACAGACAGACAAGCAGACAGGCAGACAGAGAGACACACAGACAGGTCTGGAGCACATGGACTCAGTGGGGATCAGGTTTCAGGTCTGAGATCAGCGCCCAGATGGACGACAGACGGGTCTGCTCCTGAACGTCTCGCAGCGAGTTCAGATTTCAATAAAAACTTTTTTTTGTTCAAAGACTCAAATTAGATTTTTTATATTTTGACATCAAATTCTGTGAAATGATCCAAAAGTTTAATCGTCGGCCTGAAGCGCCGTCAGATGAACTTCCTGTCTGACGCTGCGGCAGGTTTGAGCCTTCAGGGTTAAATGCTGATGTTTCCCAGCCGGACCGCCGGGACCTGAACCCGCGACCCGCAGCCCCTGGCTCACCACGAGGCCTGCCTCCCTCCAGGAGGACCAATGAGGAGCCGGACGACACATGTTGAACACCGCCCGCCCTGAATGTGTCAGCTCCGTCCACAAACAAACAAACACACCTTTTGTTTACACATTAATGTTCTGACCCAATGAAACGTTGTTTTTATGTTCATCAAACGTTCTTCAACGTTCCTGTCATCTTAAATCTGACTCAACACCTTCGTTCACGTGATCAGACACAGGACGAGACTTCTGGTTCTGACCCGGTTCTGTTGATTGTCCTGCTGTGACCCGTCCATTATTACGTATCATATATAGAATATTAATTATCATCGTCATAACTGAATATTAAACTTTAGTTATCACATGATCAGCTGCTCATAAAGAACCAAGCAAACGTTCAGAGAACGGACCTCAAACACGTGACCAGAACCAGAACCAGAAGCAGAGCGGTCCGTTTGGATCTGGTCCAGACTCAGATCCTCAGACCTCCAGCCGGGTCAGAGGTCACCATCTGCTCCAATCCCTGAACCGGGACTGACAGACCAATCAGGACGCAGGAAGGAAATGAGCCAAACAGCAGCCACCTGTGGTCCGGTGTCAGGTTACAGCGTGACATCACACGTCATGTGACCGTATCAGGTTACATCACGCCACACTGTGACATCACAGACACGGGATGATCATTGATGATGTCATCACCAATATAATGAATGAATTATAAAACTGAATAAATTAATTGTCGTCCAAACGCTCCTTGGTTTGAGTGATAATGTTTTTTCTATCTTTGGAAAAAGTTCGATATTCCTTCAGAGGCGAATAAAAGATGGCTGCCTCATGCACACACACACACACACTCACCTACTGCATCGATTTGATGCATCCAGTTTTTTTATTTATTTTTATTTTATCTCATTTTTTAGTGAGCACACTGGGCATCCTGTATTTATTTATCTATTGTTATTATTAGTATTATTAATTTTTCTCTTTTGTCTTCCTCTATATTACTATGTATTCTATTTTATTTTGTTTTATTTATGTACCTATTTATCTTCACCTACTAACTAATTCTTTTTGTATTTATTTTGACTTATTTGTTTATCTCTCTCTCCCTCTTTGTTCTAATGTACCATAAAAAAAAAAATAATAAAAAAATTAATTGTTGTTATTCTGTGATGTTATTTTAAACAGAACTAAAAACACCAGAACTGACTTGGTTCTGCATGCCGACCCGTCACATCATGTTGAAATGTTTCATAAATTCAGACGATTAAAAATAAAATGTTAAATTTAAATTAAGTTTATTTAAAAACAAACGTTTAAAAAACACTAAATTAAATGACTAAACATCAGCTGATCAAGATTAAAGTTCGACAAGAAAATTTGATTCAATTAAACATTTTTAATAAAGTTTTTTCTTGTCGGTGTCTCATTAATAATGTTCAATAAAACTTTATTTAAAAAACAATTCGTTTGTTTATGAATCTGATATCTTACAGCACTACGTATCACATGATACACTATGTGTCATGTCCAGCTGTTGGTAGTGTTGGAGAGGAGGTCCTCTCTGAAGAGCTGGAGGTCTTCAGGAGGTTTGTGAAGGTAGAGAGGGACGCCCTGATCTGGAACTGGTAGGACGTTCCACCAACGGGGAACAACAGATGAGGACAGGCGAGAATGTGTGGGCCTGATGAAACGTCCTTCATCATCATCATCATCACCCTCAGTGAGCTGAACCAGGACTACAAAGTGTGTGTGTGTGTGTGTGTGTGTGTGTGTGTGTGTGTGTGTGTGTGAAATGTGGGTCAGACATTGAAGTGTATGAGTGTGATGCAGAGAGCACAATGAAGTGCTGAGACACGACGACGACGAGGAGGACGCCGCTGATGACGCGCTCACACGTCATTGGTCGACACATTTCACGCTGCATGAACGATCTGCAGATCCACCGACAGGAACCAGAACACACTTACAGGAACACACCGGATCCATCAGAACCACTGAACAGACTGGCCCTGCAGAGCAGTCCTCAAACATCAAACCCACAAAAACATGTTTGACAAGACCAGGAACCTGGACCGGACCGGACCAGACCGGATGAGCAGGTGCTAATCAGCTGATTAACGAACGATGATGATGGTGAAGGAGACCAAGTCTGTCTGACCTTTGACCTCACTGATCCGTCCTCATGGTTCTGATGGTCTCGTGATGTGTTTGAGGCCAATCAGAGTGAGGATGGTGCGTTCAGGTGCTCCTCGTCACGTCAGACTGAAACATGAAGAGTTAAACTGGATCCTGACCGAGACCGGACCGCCTGGAGGTTCATCATGTGATCATGTGACCTTCAGTCCCTCTCTCTCTCTCTCTCTCTCTCTCTGTAAACATACATGTCTCATTAATGCATGTTACTAACTAAACTTCTTCCCTGGAGTCTCTGTGCTCTCTCGTCCAGCAGGTTCTCATGGATCGTGGCTGCTGCTGTGGTCCTGCATGACGTCCACTACATATATTATTACTGTCATTATTGCTACCATATCTCCATTACAGTTTATAGTTAGTTAATGATCTGCTGCTGCTGTGCATCTGTGTCTCTCTATCTCTATCACAGGTTCCACTGCTACTGTAATCATTTTATCATTCATTGTAATTCATTGTCATTTTATCATTCATTGTAATTGTACAATATGTTTGTGTTGATTTGTTCTGTACACGTGACATCTATTGCACGTCTGTCCGTCCTGGGAGAGGGATCCCTCCTCTGTGGCTCTTCCTGAGGTTTCTTCCACCTTTTTTCCCTGTTAAAAGGGTTTTTTGTGGGCAAGTTTTTCCTCACTCGAACCGAGGGTCTAAGGACAGAGGGTGTCACTCCCTGTACAGATTGTAAAGCCCTCAGAGGAAAATGTACTTTGTGACTTTGGGCTATACAAATAAAATTTGATTTGATTTGATTCAGTCATATTTCAAACACTGATCTCATGGTAATCAAACACACATGATGATGTCATGTTTGTTTCTGCTGTGTGTGTGGTTCCCACCCTCCTCCTCCAATCATCAGAGCTTCATGATGTGTGACTTCAGGGTCACACAAAGTGTGGGAACTTTGAGACATCACAAAAGAGAAAACTGAACGTTACTTTGACGTTTCTGCACAAACTGAACAGAAACATTTTGTTTGAGCAGGAGGTGGAGGAGGAGGAGGAGGACCAGTCTGAGACCAGATTGAGATCAGTCTGAGACCAGTCTGACACCAGTCTGAGATCAGTCTGAGATCAGTCTCAGTCCAGTTTTTCTTCCTCTCAAACTGAAACTTTTTGTTTGGCTTGAACAAAAAAACCCCTTAAACTTCAGAAAACGATCGATAACTTGAAAACAAACATTTATGTAGAGAACAAACATCTCTGCATACGTTTATGAGTGTAGATATAAACATTATCAGTGTTTATGAGTGTAGATATTAATGAATTATAATCACTATGAATGTCCTCATAACGTACTATAGACAAGGTGTTCAGTGTTAGTGCGGGAGCTTGAGGAGGATGATGAAGGTCAGACGAGGACGAAGACGCTGCAGAACTTCATTCATCATCAGCTGATCCTGACAAACTGACACTAACTGTATTTTAATATGAAAACTATGTTGATCAAAAATGAAAGTAAGTCATTACAAAGAAACTCTGCAGTGATCGTTATTATTATTATTATTATTATTACTACTACTACAGATGGCACTGACAGAGGAAATATACACATATAGTTTATATTAAATATCATTAGTACATATTAAATATATTATAAATATCATTAGTACATATTAAATATATTATAAATATCACTAGTACATATTAAATATATTATAAATATCATTAGTACATATTAAATATATTATAGATATGATATCAGAGGAAATGAAATGTGTAAAACCTGAGCACAGAAGAAGAAATGAACATTAATCTGTAATTTAAACTTGAATTAAAGTGAAAATATTTTATGAACTAAAGCTGGAATCAAACCGACGACGTGATGATGACACGGTTATATTTTATCTGTTCGACGAGCGAGACGCCAAAAATCCTCCAAACTGAATTTATTCACAGTTGAACCTGAAAATGGACATTTGGAAAAAATCTGTTTCTAAAATTCATCAAAGACTTTGATAAAAAATTTAAATACATTTTTCAGGTGTGAAACGTGACGATGACGTTTAATCACGTTCAGACGCTTCTTGTATTTTTTCATGTTCACACACATTTAAAAAAAAAAAACGTTAAATATTTCAACAAAAAAATTATTTTGTAGTTTTTTGAAACGTGTCCAAAAATAAAAAGATTTCATGTTTTTATTGTTCATGTACTGACGCAGTGACACGAATCATCAGGACAGAAGGACTTCAGGATCAGGTCACAAAAAAGCTTCAACAACAAAATATTTCTGACATCTTACACAGATTATTATTATTATTATTATTATTATTATTATTATTATTAGACATAGTTGTATATTTTGAATAAACTCCATCTTTATCACAAAGAAATACTCCGTCTGGCCACGGAGCCATGTGATGACATTGCTGGTTTTATTTCAAATCAGGACTTTTAGTCAGAAAATATATAAAAGTACACGAGGTACACATGTACTTTTATATATTTATGTCGACACACACGAGTCACAGCTGCTCTGAAAATTAAACCTATGAAATATGAAAACTTAAATTCAACGAGCTGAACACTGCAGCTGTCAGATGAATGCAGTAAAAATACACACACAGGATACTGAAGTACTACGATGTGCATACAGTGTGCAGTATTATAGAAGTATTAAACCTGATGACACCAAAGATTCTTCAGATTTAGGATTTAAATCAAATCTTCAGATTTTGTCTGAATCCATCACGTGAAACACCGACCGCTTCACACACGCGTGGACGCCGGCCTCACACACGCGTGGACGCCGGCCTCACACACGCGTGAACGCCGCTTCACACACGTTAATTACATGTGAAACACATTTCACACGTTAACAGTCACACGCAGAGACTGTTCTGGAGCTTTCAGTGATCATGTGATCTTCATCATGGTTATTATATTAGAATACTTATCTGTATGTGCCGACTGAAAACAACCAAACATGAAGTACGCTGAAAGTACTGCAGAAAAATACTGTAGTACAAGAACACTACAAGAATACTAGACGGATACTTCAGGGGCAGTATAAGAATACTACACGGATACTTCAGGGGCAGTATAAGAATACTACACGGATACTGTCTAGACTTATTAAAAACTTGAGCGTTTCCTCTTCCTCTCCAAAATAAAAGCGACAGGTTATAATAACCTGACAGCACTGCGGGCTCTGATTGGACAGTTCAGACAACCAATCAGAGAGAAGAGCAGTGAGCTGTCAGACGCAGCACACAGGCAGGAAAACCACAGAAGAAGAAAACAGTGAAACTCTGACATGCCACTGACAGCAGAGGTCAAAGGTCAGCGAGGAGCTGGACGACGGGGAGGCCGGCTCACCTGCACCACATCCACCAAAACTTTCAAAATAAAAGCTCTGAGAAGATTTTTGAAACTCGTTTAATTTATTTTAAATAATTTTAAAATTTCTGAAGATGAAGAATCGTTTGAAATATTTAACGATACATGAGACATGTGACTCATCGTTACATTTATTATTATAATTAGAACTAAAATTAAACATCTTTTTTTATTTGAATGATTTTCAATGTTTCACAGAATTTAAATTATTTAATAAAAACATTTTCACATTTTGTCTGAAAATTTTAAACTAAAATTAATAATACAATTTAAATATTTAACAAACAAACGAATTAAAATCAGTTTGTTTGTTAAATATTTAAACTTTATTATTAATTTTCAGTTTCGGCCCCACAAAGACAGTAAGACACACACGTCCCCACGTCGACTGTTAATATGAACACTTCACACACATTCCTGTTTATTTTAAATAAAATATTTAAATTTAATTTTAATGTGAAAATTTGTTTCATTTTATTTTTTCTCAGTTTGATGAAAATGTAATTTAATTTTAAACTTTTTGTTTTCCGTCACTTTGACTTTGTTTAATATTTCAGATTATTTATCCGGATTAACGGAACTTTTCGGGTCCAGCTGAGCCCGTCCTCCCCTGGTTCCAGTCCTTTCAGGCCTGGTTCGGGTCCGGTTCTTACCTCGGGTTGGAGCTGTTCCAGTAGACCGCGTACCGGTCGGAGATGAGTCGGTCGTCGGTGACTGCGGAGCAGAGCCGGAGCAACAGGCCGAGCAGCAGCAGCAGCAGCGGCCGCCCGGAGCGCTCCATGTGCGGCGGCGCGGCGCGCTGCGTCCCGCCGGACATCCGCGGCTCTTCTATTCAGTTCTGAGCGCGTTTGGACCCGCAGAGACCAGAACTGGAACCGGAACCAGAACCAGAACCGGGACACATCAAAGAGTTTGAGAAGAGCAGCCTCTGGGTGTGTGCTGCATGCGGACTGAAAAGTGGATGAATCACTTTGATCCGGATCGATACTTAAACCCGATCATCTGCTCGGTACCGGATTGTTTCCCAGCAGGCAGCGCGGCAATAATCCATTTGAAGAACCACGTCTGCACGTGAGGACGGAACCTTCACTGACACGGTGAAGTCCAGATCCGCCTGCGGGGGGACAGACTGTGCTCAACTTTCATCTTCACTCAGAACCAGAAGCAGAACCAGTTCAGACCCGTAGCCGGTCCATGTGCGTCCTGCTAAACTCGGTCCAACATTTACGCGGAGAGAGAGTCCGGATCCGGATCCGACCTGGACCTCTGAATCCCGGTCTGGGTCCTCTTTGTGTCTCTTATGTAACTGTGGCGACTTCCAGACTCTGCTGATCCCGCAAGAACTCTCCGAGACCACCGAGAGGAGCCCCGCGCCCCGAGCCCCGAGCCCCGCTCCGGGGCTGCTCTGGAAGTTCAAGAGCCGGTCGGTGTGCAGCAGCAGCGGGGCTCTTCTCCCGCTCTCCCCGGTCCCTCCTCTCTGCTCCCGGACTCAAACTTTCCGGGGTTCGCTCGCTTCTCTGCGCCGCTGCAGACCGAACCGAGCTGAGCCGAGCCGAGCCGAGACGGACCGGACCAGAGGAAAGAACAAAGAAGAAGAAACTCGGAGCCGCAGGAGGAGCGTTCGTCTCGGTTACCGGCTCAGTCCTCACTGCTTCTCCCGGTGCGTCCCGGGGGGGCGGAGCTTCTGATCCGCGGTGTCCCCCCCTCCACGCGCTCTAATCCGGATCAGGAGGACCCTACATGGCCAAAAGTGTGTGGACAGCTGAACATGTGGCGTGGACTGCCTGGTGGTCTCTGTCCTCCTCCAGAACCTGCTGCACGGACTCCTGGATCCAGGTCTGAGTCCTGAGTCCTGGATCAGGTCTGACTCCTTCAAACAGGAAACAGGAAGTAGGAAAACTATTTTTACTTTTTATTCATAATTTTATTCATTTCAACACAGGAAGTGATGTCAGATCAAATCAAATCAGATTTTATTTGTACAGCCCAAAGTCACAAAGTACATTTTCCTCTGAGGGCTTTACAATCTGTACAGGGAGTGACACCCTCTGTCCTTAGACCCTCGGTTCGAGTGAGGAAAAACTTGCCCACAAAAAACCCTTTTAACAGGGAAAAAAGGTGGAAGAAACCTCAGGAAGAGCCACAGAGGAGGGATCCCTCTCCCAGGACGGACAGACGTGCAATAGATGTCACGTGTACAGAACAAATCAACACAAACATATTGTACAATTACAATGAATGATAAAATGATAAAATGACCACAGTAGCAGATATGGTAGCAATAATGACAGTAATAATATATGTAGTGGACGTCATGCAGGACCACAGCAGCAGCCACGATCCATGAGAACCTGCTGGACGAGAGAGCACAGAAACTCCAGGGAAGTTCGGTTAGTAGCATGCATTAATGAGACATGTATGTCCACTGATGGTGAGAGAGAAAGAGGGAGGAGAGGGGGAGGGAGAGGGGCGGGGGAGTCCCCCGGCAGTCTAGTCCTATGGCAGCATAACTAAGGGATGACCTGAGCCAGCCCTAACTATAAGCTCTATCAAAAAGGAAAGTCTTCAGTCTACTCTTAAAGGTGCTGACTGTGTCTACCCCCTGAACCTAGAATGGTAGTTTGACATCATTTTAATTAGTCTGATCATTAATCGTCATCAGAGTGT
Organism: Miichthys miiuy; assembly: GCA_036365135.1. Lineage (NCBI taxonomy): Eukaryota > Metazoa > Chordata > Actinopteri > Sciaenidae > Miichthys > Miichthys miiuy. The sequence continues at coordinate 347,247 of CM071609.1, forward strand.
AAATGTAAACATGTTCAGCTGTACTCGAGTATTTACTCTGATTACATTACATATTATCAAAAACTAGCTCCTCTTCTTCTTCTGTGGTACAAACACTAACACTGCCGCTGTGCTGAGCTCACAGCCCGGCTAACAAACTGAGCTAACAGCAGCTAACAGGCTGAGCTAACAGCAGCTAACAGACTGAGCTAACAGACTGAGCTAACAGCAGCTAACAGACTGAGCTAACAGACTGAGCTAACAGCAGCTTTTCTTGGATAAATCAATATATTTCAGTGTTCAAACAGTCGATGATGATTTATCGTGTCAGTGAGTCAGCACTCATCAATATTACAGGGGGAGGAGGGGGGAGGAGGAGAGGAGAGGAGAGGAGAGAGAAGGAGAGGAGAGAGGAGGAGAGGAGAGGAGAGGAGGAGAGAGAGGAGAGGAGAGGGGAGGAGAGGAGAGGAGAGAGGAGGAGCTGCTCGTTTAAACTTTCAGAGTTTATGAATAAATACAGTGAGCGGGCAATCGACAGCCACAGAACATGGAGAGAGAGAGAGAGAGTTCTGATGTTACCTGGACCTGCTGAACACCCAGACGTACAGAACATCTGGACCTGCTGAAGAACTGGTTCTCCTGGTTCCTCAGTGCTCTCTGATTGGTTGATTTAAACTGTCTGGAGAATCAGAACCCGACCAGAACATCTGGATCCAGGTAGAGATGACAGTCCAGGATCAGGTGTTGACTTCAGGTCACATGCAGACTCAGGTCTGGTTCTGGTTCTGGGTTCAGGTGTTTGGAAGCATGATCAACGGTAATCATGTCACTTCCTTCAGGCAGCTGCGGCCTTCAGAATAAAAGCCTCAGCGTTACCTGTAACACCTGTCAGTCAGAACTGAGGGATGAATTAACGTCCAACTAAAATATTAAATTTATTATTAATCTTCTTTTATGTCTGTTAATTTGTGATTAATGATCAGAGCTGATGAAGTCTGCCCCCTGCTGGTCGCCCTCAGCTTCATTAATATCTTCATCTTCGTCACTGTGACACTTTCTGACTAATTAAATGAGTTTAAATTAATTTCAGCTGCTTCAGTTAATTACTCGACTCAGTGAGGTTAATGAAGTCTTAATGAGTCAGCTGGATGACGTGTGTGTGTGTGTGTGTGTGTCATTGAACAAACTTTATTGACTCATGAATAAATGTGACTCCATTAAAGATGGAGGACGGTCGGTGACGGTCAGGTGATCGCTGACGGTTCAGATTTAAACTGATTGAAGTTTTTCACGTCATCAGACTGAGTGGGTCCATCAGAACCGCCTGAGGACCTGGACTCAGACGACCGGGTCATCGTAGAACTGAACCAAAAGTTCAAACAGGATCACACAGGAAGCACTCCGCTCCGGCAGCATCAAAAGAGAGAAGGCGTTTGATTGGATGTTAAATTAGTACACGCCCCCAAAAACATGACTTGTCAGTGTTGGACAGACACTGGAGGATATACGGTGGACAGAGGACAGGTGGACAGAAAACAGATGGACAAGTGGACAGAAAACAGATGGACAGGTGGACAGAGGACAGATGGACAGAAAACAGATGGACAGGTGGACAGAGGACAGGTGGACAGAGGACAGGTGGACAGAAAACAGATGGACAGGTGGACAGAGGACAGGTGGACAGAGGACAGATGACAGGTGGACAGAAAACAGATGGGCAGGTTGAGAGAGGACAGTTGACAGGTGGACAGAGGACAGGTGGACAGGGGACAGGTGGACAGATGACAGGTGGACAGGGGACAGGTGGACAGATGACAGGTGGACAGATGACAGGTGGACAGAGGACAGATGACAGGTGGACAGATGACAGGTGGACAGAGGACAGGTGGACAGAGGACAGAGGACAGGTGGACACTTTAACGTCTCTTCCTGTAACAGAGTAAAATTAATTAATCGAGTATTTTGTTGTTGATGTTTTCTGTTAGCGTAGCTCGCTAAGGTGTGCTAGCGCCTGCTGCGTCCACTCTAAATGCTAATTCTCTGTCCTGAACCGAAGACATCATCCGTCCCTCCAACGACCTCCGAGACAATCTCTTCTCGCTCCCCGCTGAGTGCCGCCACAAACAAACACAACATGGCTGTCAAACAGCTAATCCCGCCAAAACGCTGCGTTTGCCTCGTGCTCGCTGGCCGCTGAGCGCTCACGCGCGTTTGATGAGTTTCAGCGTCTCAGCGTGCGGCTAATGGCCGTCCGGCTGACAGGTCCATCATGGACTGAACCGTCTGCCTGACAGCTTCAGCGCTTCGCCTAACAGGCGGATTATGCAAACATTCAGTTCACTGGCCTCCATCAGCAGCACCCCGCCCCCCGGGCCGCTCCGTCCTGGTGTGTCTGTGATTGGACGGCGTCCTGCAGACAGCCGCCAGGTAAATCTGTCCGCGCGCGATGAGACGTGAAAAATCGGCCATTTTCAGAACGGACGGCGGCTCGTAATTAACCCTTAAATTCTCTGTGAAATGATGCTAATTGGTCACATGTTAATTTGTAGGAAACAATGGTTTAAACACACACACACACACACACACACTTAAACACACACACACACTCTCTCACACTTAAACACACACACACACACACTCTCTCACACTTAAACACACACACACACACACACTCAGCAGGTCAATTAAAGGCTGATGGACGAATCAGCAGTCAGTCCATTAAATCGTCCGTCTGTCCGTCTGATCGGTCCACTCCTCCTCAGTCCGTCTCCTTCAACAAGGACAAACACAGAACAGCTTCAGACTGAGCCCAGAAACTCAGACTGTGCTGGTTCTGGAGGTGGTCCAGCTCAGCCTGCGGTCAGGGTTCTGATTAGCTAACGTCATTTAGCAAAGTCGTTAGCTTAACGAGACACCACAGTCCGTTACGTCAACGTTACAGTCCGTTACGTTAACGTTACAGTCCGTTACGTTAACGTTACAGTATGACGATGTATTGATGTAATGATGTGACGTGACAGCTGAGCAGACGGCGGCGAATGAATGTACGGAGTGATGAGTGTTTACGTCACATGACCGCTGATCACGCTCTGATGACGCAGTCAACAATGGTGGTGATAATTATGTAACAATGTATGTAGGATGTCCATATATGGGCTTAAAAAAAGCACATGAAGGGCGTCCATCATGGAGCCAGCTGATGTTCATGTTCTAGCCAATCACAGATCAGAGTTGCTTCATGAAAGTTTGGTCCTCATGCTGAGTCATGTTAAGTTACAGCGTTCATAGATGATGTCATATTAATATTTCTGTAATTAAATATTATCAAACAACCGAGGAGTCTCTGTAATCAGGCCAGTCCCGAAGACTCTCTAAGACTGAGACTAAGACTAAGACTGAGAGCTCAGAGTCTCCTGTACAGCGCAGGCTAACACCGGGCATTCTGGGTATTTTGGAGGATTATGTAAAACATTGTTCTCAGGCTGAAACGATGTCAGCGTGACAGACCGTGAGGCCAAGCTGGCGTGCCGCTGCTTTTTTTACCCACAATCCCTCTGCGTTTTGTCTGCGTGTCAGCGGTCCATCGAGCTGACAATAAGAAGACACGGAGATGAACTTCCTGCAGTCTGTAAAGCCTCAAATCTCCTACTGTGGACTGTGAACCTGAACGCTTCACTACTTCTTCTTCTGCTGTTTGACTGCGGGAGCCGCGGCCTCCTCCTATTCCTTCTCCTCCTTCACCTCCTTCTCCACCTGTTTAATATCACCACTCCTTTTGTTGGGATTTATCCAGTTCAAACTTCTTCTCCTGCAAACCATGACGCAGCATCAATAACAGGCTCTGAAACATGACGCAGCGTTAATAACAGGCTGTGAAACATGACGCAGCGTTAATAACAGGCTGTGAAACATGACGCAGCGTTAATAACAGGCTGTGAAACATGACGCAGGGTTAATAACATGACCTGAAACATGATGCAGCGTTAATAACAGGCTCTGAAACATGACGCAGCGTTAATAACATGACCTGAAACATGATGCAGCGTTAATAACATGACCTGAAACATGATGCAGCGTTAATAACATGACCTGAAACATGATGCAGCGTTAATAACATGACCTGAAACATGATGCAGCGTTAATAACATGCTCTGAAACATGACGCAGCGTTAATAAATGAAACATGATGCAGACATGAAACATGACGCAGCGTTAATAACAGGACCTGAAACATGACGCAGCGTTAATAACATGCTCTGAAACATGACGCAGCGTTAATAACAGGCTGTGAAACATGATGCAGCATTAATAACAGGCTGTGAAACATGACGCAGCGTTAATAACAGGCATGTGAAACATGATGAAACATGACGCAGCGTTAATAACAGGCTCTGAAACATGACGCAGCGTTAATAACAGGCTCTGAAACATGATGCAGCATTAATAACATGACCTGAAACATGATGCAGCGTTAATAACATGACCTGAAACATGATGCAGCGTTAATAACAGGCTCTGAAACATGATGCAGCATTAATAACATGACCTGAAACATGATGCAGCGTTAATAACATGACCTGAAACATGATGCAGCGTTAATAACAGGCTCTGAAACATGACGCAGCGTTAATAACAGGCTGTGAAACATGATGCAGCTGAAACATGATGCAGCATTAATAACATGACCTGAAACATGATGCAGCGTTAATAACAGGCTCTGAAACATGACGCAGGCGTTAATAACAGGCTCTGAAACATGATGCAGCGTTAATAACAGGCTCTGAAACATGATGCAGCATTAATAACATGACCTGAAACATGATGCAGCGTTAATAACATGACCTGAAACATGATGCAGCGTTAATAACAGGCTCTGAAACATGACGCAGCGTTAATAACATGACCTGAAACATGATGCAGCATTAATAACAGGTTCTGAAACATGACACAGCGTTAATAACATGACCTGAAACATGATGCAGCATTAATAACAGGCTGTGAAACATGACGCAGGGTTAATAACAGGCTCTGAAACATGATGCAGCATTAATAACAGGCTGTGAAACATGATGCAGCGTTAATAACAGGCTCTGAAACATGACGCAGCGTTTAAACTCTGCACATCACCCAAAGAACACCATACCCACAGTGAAACATGGTGGTGGCAGCAGCATGCTTTGGGGCTGTTTTTCTTTAGCTGGAACCGGGGACAATGACTCAAAGCATACATCCAAATCAACAAAAGCATGGCTTCACCAGAAGATGATCAGTGTTTTGGAATGGCCCAGACCTGAATCCCATTGAACCTCTGTGGGGTGATCTGAAGAGGCTGTACACAGGAGATGCACAGGAGCCACTTTTACAAAGAAGACTGGGCAAATATTGCCAAGTCAAGATGTGCCATGCTAATTGACTCCTACCCAAAAAGACTGAGTGCCGTAATAAAATCAAAAGGTGCTTCAATAAAGTATTAGTTTAAGGGCGTGCACACGTATGCAAGCAGGTTATTGTTATAGTTTTTTTTTCCACCTAAAAGATTTCATTTCTTTTTAATTGAATTGTTCACATTAAAGATGGAAAACGTTCTGACATGATTTATCTCATTTTTTTTTACATCACACAAACCATTTTAACAGTGTGGAGACTTTTGATATCCACTGTACAATGACGTGACGAGAACTGCCTGAGACTTTACTGATGTTTTATGAGTGTTTGCTGCCGCCTGCTGGTCTGGATCATCCAACACACCTGTGATGTCCTCTCCGTCTGTGGCGTCAGCATCAGAAATATTTAAAGTTTAATATTTAATACATAAGGCAGGTTCTGTCGCACGTTCGCACGTACGGCAGGTTCTTTCGGATGTACAGGTTCTGTCGCACATACAGCAGGTTCTGTCGCACATACAGCAGGTTCTGTCGCACATACAGCAGGTTCTGTCGGACATGAAACAGATGAGTCGTGTTTTTGGATAAAAAGTGATTTAATCTGTTTTTTTGTGACTCAACAGTGTAAGGCTCAGAACCGTCGCACTTGGATCAAAATATACACGATTCATCAGATATAAAACCAACCATCAGCTCTCAGACACGTCACTGTGGTATAAAACACATATGTACACCCCCCCAACCCCTAACCACTGGTCCCAGTCCTGCCTCACCTGACACTGAAGGTGATGCATTCAAGTCACCTGGGAAAAACTGAATGTGACTGTGTCTGCTGTAGTGATGAACAAACACGACTTCTTCTTCTTCTGTGGTGTCACAAAAACCCGTGGTGACATCCAGCAGGAGGTTTTTCATTGGTCCACTTCATATGATGACACCTGGGAGGGAACAGCTGATCCATCACGTGTCCTGTGTGAACACGTCACAGGGGGATACTAACATGTTCTGACTGCAGCGTCCAGGTTCAGTCAAAGTCCGAGACGGGCTGGGAGTCCTGAGGTCAAAGGTCAAAGCATGGCGCGGTAACCAATCACAGCTCAGCAATTAATTTGGAATGATCAGAAGAAAGAAGACGGACCACGGCGGTCAGGTGGAGTCCTTCATCACGCGTGTGATTTACAACACGCAACATGTGATCAACAATCAGACATTTGAAAGAAAGCTAGCTGAGAAACAACAACTCCCATCATGCATCTGCACTGAGTCAGAGAAGGTAACTACGAGTGTCTTTTCTGCATCATTTCCTGCTGCCTTCTGATTGGTCGGTTCATAGGCGTGTCATAGCAGCGCTCGGTTTGGTCCAACATGTCTGACAAAGTTGTCTTTGGTCTATTTAAAGACCCGTGGACCAGCAGGGTCCAGGTTCAGGCAGAAGGTTAAGATGGCCGACCCTCCCAGGTGTCTTGAATGCGGTCGGTGGACGTCTGAGCAGCTGGAATGTCGACATAATATTAAGACACAGATCAACCAAACCGACCTCTGACGTCTCTTCACCTGACGGACGACTCTGTGCTGCGTTGAAGGCACTCCATGTTACATCTGTTTTAGAAACAGAGGCTGAAGTCACACCGAGGGTCGAGTCCAGTGAAGCGGTCGATAAATTCATAAAAACATCCCCACAGGAAAACACAGACAGAGTCTGAACCACATCTTCTTCTTTAGTCTTTAAAACCAGAAACCTGAGGCAGGCGGATTGTTTGCATCGAGAAGGCCGTTTTTTGGTTTCAGCTGTAGTGGATCACAAACTTATAAATAAAACCGTTCAGAGGAGAAACGAGACGAGCAAACATCATCATCAAGTCCAAAAGAACAACAAAGAAACAAACATCCGTCTGTGGAGCGACGGCGGCCGAGCGACAACTCCAGCTCGCCAAGACACCAAAAACCCATAAAACAAATAAAAGTTCAGGAATGATTAAAATATTGCTACAATATTTGATTTGAATAAAACGTGATTGCATACATGAAGAAAGAAATCAAAAAGAAAAACAAGAAGTTCATCTAAAAACCAGCAAACCCACTAAAACAAGAACCAGTTCACATGTTTGACGCTACAGTAACCAGCAGTACAAAACTCTAAGAAACACCAATAAAATACATCAAATATGAATATGTCTGTAATACGACATCAACAGTAAACCTTTATCAACTGTAAACCTGGTCTCCAATTTACAGAGGCATGATGGGAAATTTCTTTAACATGATGAAGTCGAGGAATAAGGCACAGGGATCATCTGAAGGCCAACCCGGACCGCTCTTAACGAGGATGCTCGAGGCCCGGACTGAACTCTGACAGCGTTTGGTGAATCTGTGACTTCCCAAACACTGTCAGTGTTTGTTGAACAGGAAACTTCAGAGAGGAGCGTTAAGACCACAGGGAAACAATCGACAGTCTGAGATTAAAGAAAAGATTCTGAGTTGGAGTCAGAAGTTCCCGAGACATCAAATTTAGAAGGCTGACTTTAATTCTGGGATTAAAGTCAAAAGGCAAGAGTGGCTATCGACTTCAAAACAAGAAGGACACGAACATACAAACACGACGTCAGTCCGAATCCCGACAATAATCTAAGAAGTCGGACTGATTCAAAAAACCCTGACAAACTCAGAATACTGACTTTATTCTCCGACCTCGTCTCTGATCCTCAAAAACCTAAAAACGAGTTAAAAAAAAAATAATTTAACATCACACCAGACTTCACGGTGTTTCTGCAGACATGCGTTGGAATGATCGGAGTGTAGTGGACCATCGAGTCCGCTTCAGAAGGTGGAGTCCGAGGCTCAGATGGAGGACTTGGAGAAAGACACTCGCAGGTGGTGGTTCTCTCCCAAGTCGTGGTTGTGGAACTCGATGAGGGACTCGATGGCCTCCTCCACCGAACCCATCTGGATCAGAGCCATCTTATGGTCCTTCCTAAAACCAACAGGAGGTTATCAGACTCTGTACAGGAAGTTCACACAGTCACATGATCAGAGAAACCTTCAGGGCAGGGTTCAGGAGGAGGACGAAGGCTTCTAGACAAGGAGAAAGAATTCGGGACAAGGACGAAGGGTTCACGGTGAGGACGAACTGTTCGGGACAAGGACGAAGGGTTCACGGTGAGGACGAAGGGTTCAGGACGAGGACAAAGGCTTTAGGGCGAGGACGGGAGGGTTCACGGTGAGGACGAAGGCTTCAGGACGAGGACAGGAGGGTTCAGGGCAAGGACAGGAGGGTTCAGGGTGAGGACGAAGTGTTCAGGACGATGACGAAGGGTTCAGGGTGAGGACAAAGGGTTCAGGATGAGGACGGGAGGGTTCAAGGTGAGGACGAAGGGTTCAGGACGAGGACGAAGGGTTCAGGGCAAGGACGGGAGGGTTCAGGACGAGGACGAAGGCTTCAGGACGAGGACGAAGGCTTCAGGACGAGGCGGGGGTTCAGGGCGAGGACAGGAGGTTTCAGGGTGAGGACGAAGGGTTCAGGATGAGGACGAAGGGTTCAGGACGAGGACGAAGGGTTCAGGGTGAGGACGAAGGGTTCAAGACATCGGGACAAAAGGACGAAGCTTCAGGACAGAGCATAGTGATGAAAGAGGCATAAATTAGATGAAGGACTCACTGGAAGAACTTGAAGGCCTTGACCATGGCTCCTGAGCTGGAAAACAACATCTTGAGGTCGTCTTCAACCACAGACGGGCTACAAACACAAAAGTAAAATCAGCATTACCCACATGTGACGTGTTTGTGTATAAAGTGAAAGTGACGGTGTCAGTCCCGGTCCTGACCCGGACTCAAGGACTTACGGGATGTTGGAGAGGTGTAAGGTGGCAGAAGGTGGGAAGATGTTGGAGTAGTTTTTGGAGCCGGGCTTCTTGAAGCGGTGCAGGGGGGAGTTGCTGTAGTCTTTGGTCAGGCCCTGGTCCTCATGGCCTTCACGGGGAAGCTGGACGCTGGTGTGTTTGGACAGCGTGATGCGCAGAGACTTCCCGTGAAGCTGCTGACCGCTCAGGTGACTCATGGCTGCAAAACAAACATGTGAAGAACGCTGCTGAAGTTTCTGTGTTCAGCGAGACGCCCCAGGAAAGAACCAGAGGAGCGTACTGACCATGTGCAGGAGTTTACCTAGCTGAGCCTGGGTGCTGTCGGACATCTGAACCAGAGCGTTCTCCTTCTTGTTGAACAGAATCTTCACTCTCATGACATCTCCGTAAACACCTTAACACACAGCCAGAGACAGAGAGGTTAAATCCACGACACACAGGAGGTCATACGAACACGTGAACATACGTCCTGACTCATCCTGCATGAACCTGGACTGACCTTCGTCTAACACTCTAATTAAACTCAAGATGATGTTTAACGGGGAGCGAGGAGCAGTGTGACTCGCCGCCGTCAAGACTTTACTTTAGGAGACGGGGACTTCTGAATGTTACACAGGAAATGCAGCGAGGAAATTCAGGGAAATTAAAACATGGCAGATTAACACCAACGTAGGAGCTATGAATTATGGGAGTGTTGACTAAAACGGAGCAGCTGATTGACATGCAAACTGAAAGAAACCCGGCATGCAAACTCCAAAACTCACTGAGCTGGTGTGAAACACAATAAATGCAGCATGGACACATTTCATCAGGGAGACGACAGGAAGCTTTGATCAGAGAGGCGTGACGTACGACACGGCGAGGCGTGACGATGCTGATGCCTCACGGGACAGCACGGCGATCGAGGCGGCTTGTTTCTGTCTCATTAGCAAACAAACGTTGCAGATTTCAAACTAAACTTTGGTAATTAACAGAACGATCTGCTGCTGACAGGAAGTTTAAGTTGACGAGCTTCTTTGATCTGTACGAATCTGATGAGGTCATGATGATCAGCTGACACCTCAAAGTTTCACAGCAAGGACGAATTCAAGATTCACATTCAGAAGCAGGAACCGGATCAACCTGGAACCAGCTGCCAGAACCTGCAGTACTAACAGGCAGGACTGTACTGGGCACGCTCTGTGACGACCTCGTGTTTGGTGTTTCCCTTCACACTTTGTTACTTTGACCAGCTGTTATTTTTCACGGAGCTGAGACGCTGCGCTTCAGGTCGAACCCTCTCGAACGGGCGCCGTCAGCTTGGACGGCGGTCAGTGCAGCCCGGTGGGATCGTATGTTAGTTCAGACAGTTGTTCAGACAGCAGCTGCAGCGCCCCCCAGAGGCCGATACACTTAAAGAAAAATGTTTAAATGTTTCAAATATTCAAACTCATCAGCTGATTTCTGTTTTCACGTCGTTCAGATTCGTTTATTGATCATTTAGATTTTCTCATTCACGGTCAGAGCCTTTCGTGGTCGTCGCCCTGCTCACCTGAGTTCGACACACCTGAGGACGCTCAAGCTGCAGATATTGTGAATGAAGTCAAATCAACACAAACACTCATTAAACAGAGAGAACCAAACAGGAACGTAAAATCAACCTGAATTCAACATGAGCAGCGAGTGACATACCGAAGAGAATAAAGAGGCAGTGGGGCGTAACTCTCTTTAAAGACAGCAGAGAAGGCAGCAGGGACAGGACAGGTAAAGGTGGGAGGGCAGGACAGGTGGAGGGTCCGAGGCGTTTCCATGGCAACAAATTAAACAAGGGAGAAACAAAAAAAGAGAGAGACAGGTGACGGGTCAATCAGGAGGTTCATTACCTGTGAGGGGAGGGGTCACATTACACATGATGGACAGGTGAGTGAGTGTGAGTGTGAGTGTGTGTGTGTGTGTGAGATGACCCTGACATCAGAGAATAAAACAGCCAATCAAAGTGCACGACGGGGCAGAACAGGAAAATGTCAGCGTGACCTCTCTGATTGGTTGCAACGTTGGTGATGTCATAGATTCATGACTAGTGACATCATCGATTTTTAGCTGAGGTCAGAGCGAATCATGTGACGGTTTGTTTCATGATGATAGATGAATGTTACACAGCTTTAATCATGTCAGTCACTGCGTGCTCTACAGACGCTAACAGAACAAATAAAATCGACGCGACATAATTCAACTCTGAACAAATTTAATTCTTTTGTAAAAATGAAATCTGCTCCAACGTGCTGAGCGCCGTCTGTTGGATGATGTTTACACGTCCTGTCAAACCTGGCCCACGCTAACATTAGTTTGTACTGTGAGTGTAACGTGTGAGTAACGTGTGCAGTGTGACATAAACATCAGGCTTCATGAATCAAACACATTGACGCCTCCATGTTTCAGGATGATGATGCTGCTGGTCAGGTGACAGATGAAGGACCCACCTCTGGGTTGAGGTTGCTGATCAGCAGGACACAGACTCCGGCAGGGAGGGAGGGGAACCCCAGCCTGGTGGCCCCGGGGAGGGACAGAGAGGCCAGCCCTCCGGGCAGAGCGGGGACCGTCAGGCCTGGATAGGGGAAGGACACTGGGAGAGGTGAGACGAGTGAACGACCGAAACACTGACGAGACGTCCACGCACAACAACCAGCACGCTCTTATTTTGAAAAGGACAGGAACAGAGATATGACTGGCTGAGGGTGTAACACACACTCGCTATTGGCTACTGTACATGCCAATCAATATCCACGACAAACCCCTCCCTCTCTGAAACACGTCTGAGCGTCCTCAGGTGAGACTCACCTGCAGGCTGGATGGTGAAGGCAGGGGGGAAGGCGTGAGTGGCTCCTGCGTACGGAGCAGCTGAGATGATACCTGGAGCTGCAGACGAGAAACAACACCTGAGTTCAGAAGAGAGCGACAGTGATGTGGGTCACGTGACCGTCGTGTGGCGGTCTTACTGAAGGCGGCGGCCATGGCCGGGTGCTCCATGGCGGGCTGGCTGTCCCCAGACGGCAGGTCGGGTCTGGTGAAGTCGCGGCTCTTCTCGTTGTTGTATTTGACGTTGAGGCTGGTGAGTTTGGAGAAGCTGATCCTCAGAGTGCAGCAGCCGTTATAGATGTTCTGCCCGTCCAGAGACTGAAACGCAGAAGAGCAGAACCATCAGAACCATCCCGTGAACGGGATCTGGTTCTGGGATCAGCACAGCGCTACGCTCACCAGTTTAGCCGCCTGGGCAGACGCTCCGTCCGGGTACTGCAGCAGAGCCTGGAACTGGCTGTTCTTGGTGAAGACGATGATTCTCAGAACCGTCCCGAACTTTGAGAAGATCTGAGGAGAGAGGACCGGACTGAGACAGGAAGAACTCTTCTTCTAACATTAACGAACATTATATTATTAGGTTCAGGTTCTGAGTTCAGGGCCTGTCTGTTCTTCAGGTGTTGTGTTACCTGGCAGAGGGCGTCCAATGAGACGGGGTACACCAGGTTCTCCACCACCACCCTGAGCACTGAGCTCGGAGCTGCCACATTCGTGTCCACGTGAGATGTACTGAGAGCCCGAAGAGCTGCCTGGGCCCTCTGCGAGGACGGAGGAAGACATGAGCACGTGCTAACAGGAGCTAACAGGAGCTAACAGTGGCTAACATATGCTAATGGTACCTCCTGGTTGGGAGAGTTGTCAGTCTTGAGCTCCTTGTGGTTGGAGAACTGGACGTAGACGGGTGGTGTCTGATGATCGGCATCACGGTGGAGTAATAACTCACCATGTTCTGAGCCGCTTCCTCCGAGTTCATCTCTAAGAAGGCCTGAAGGGACAACAGAGGACGGGTCAGAGGTCGGGTCAGGACTGGGGTCAGAACAGGTCGGGTCAGGACTGGACGGGTCAGAACAGGACGGGTCAGAACAGGACGGGTCAGGACAGGTCGGGTCAGAACAGGACGGGTCAGGACAGGTCGGGCCGGAACAGTTTAGTCTGCTTGAGGTAAAGTACCCCTCCCTGTACAAACGCTCTCTCTAAGTCACCTGGTGGTGGTAAGGGGGGGTCACCTGGTGATGGTAAGGGGGTCACCTGGTTCTTGGCTTTGAGCATCAGCAGGTTGGTGACGTCTCCGAAGGGCAGACCGAGGCTGATGACCTCGGTCTCTGCGATGTCGTTGGGAAGCTTGCGGATGTGGATGACCCTGGACGGCACGCCGGGACCTCTGATGTCACCTTTGAACTTCTTACTGTCGTTGCCATTGGCTACAGAGGACAGGAAGTAGCATGAGTTTAGACCAGAGGTCATTCAGCAGGTTACTCACATGATAACAGTGTTGGTGTAAACGTGGTCTAACCTGTGGTGCTCATGATATACGGGCCGTTGGAGACGCTGGATAGAAGCTCGTCGGATCCTCTCTGAAACACAAACATCGTCTGACGTCAGCTGACCGCTCGTTAGAATAATTAATGATTAATTTATCATCATGTGACAAACTGAAGCAGGAATTCGTCACGTCACTTCAAATGATTCAAAGAACACTCAAACTGTTACTAAGTAATTAATTAATTAATGCTCGTTTTAGCTTATTAACATGAACACGCAGCTCGTGCTGCTGCCACCAGAGGGCGCCACACAGACGCCTGCTGAACAGGAAGAAGCTGCTCGCCGTACGACATCACACAGCAGGGTCGGCTCAGACCTCCTCTGACCCACGGGCTAAAAATGTATCCCGATAATTTCTGGTATTTATCACGGTAACAATAAAGACGATGAATAAACACCAATTCAGCCTAATCTTTCTGACTATAAATCTATCACCAAAATAATAATAAAGGCTAGGGGAGCTGGTGGTGGGCGTGTCTATACCTGCTGACTGTAACCTGTGAAACAATCAGGAAATAACTTTTTATTTCTCTAATTTACAGTTTTATGGAGGCCGGAGCTCGCTCTGTAATGTTACTCTATGTCTCTCTCTCTCTCTGATCATCGGACACAAATCAAATTAAACTTCTTCCTCTCATTATATTTTGCTGCGTAAATTGTGAGTCAGACTCAGATTTAGAAGCTGGTACATGAAATAAACAAAGTGAGAACACACACAGGTAGATTATCAGAGTTTAGTCCACAAATCCACCTGGACAGTCCTGGGTATCTGCTCCGCCTTCCGCCATGTTTGTCAGTATGTGTTGGGCTGCGAGTGTGTCGTGCACATATTTACGTCATCAACGGGAATTTATCGTTTTATCGTGGGATGACATATTCTCACCCTGGGGAATGTTTTTGACGATATATCGTAAACGATGACATATCGCACATTCCCACCCACAGACCTCCTCAGACCTCCTCTCTGACCCCCTCTCTGCTTTCAGACCTCCTCAGGCCTCCTCTCTGACCCCCTCTCTGCTTTCAGACCTCCTCAGACCTCCTCTCTGACCCCCTCTCTGCTTTCAGACCTCCTCAGGCCTCCTCAGACCCCCTCTCTGCCTTCAGACCTCCTCAGGCCTCCTCAGGGTGACTGAAGTTCATTTTCAACCTGTATGTTCTAATGTTTCATGTTTCAATGTGTCACACATGAACTAACAACATGTCTGCTGACACGTCAACACGTTCAACAAACATACAGAAACTGAAGAAAGAAAATTAATAATTTGTTTATGTTTTAAATATCAACATGAAAATCAGCTGATTTTTATCTCCATAATACCAAACACGTCGTCCAAAATAATAAATTAAACTTCATACAGTAAAATAAAGAATAAATGTCAAAATATTTAAAACATAAACAAATTCCCTGCATATTTCCTGTATATTCCCTGATATTTCCTGTATATTCCCTCATATTTCCCATATATTCCCTGATATTTCCTATATAATATTTTACATAATAGTCCTATATAGTAATATATATATAGATATACATAATATTTCATATAATATTTTACATATTCCTGATAACATAATACTATATATTCCCTGATATTTCCTATATATTTCCTGCATATTTCCTGTATATTCCCTGATATTTCCTGTATATTCCCTGATATTTCCTGTATATTCCCTGATATTTCCCATATATTCCCTTATATTTCCTATATATTCCCTGATATTTCCTGTATCATGACAGCATGTATAATCATGAGGCGTTGCGTTGGCTCTTTGGTGACTCGACAGTTCCTCTGAGGAACCTGATCAGTTTTTATCTGAACAAAGCAGCTCAGATCTTCTTTCTGCTCCTCACATCAATAATGGAGCAGAAACCCGAGTCCGGCTCGGCCCGTGGATCTGGACCTGACAGCTGCAGACCGGCCACCGGCCTGCCTGCCTGAGGGGAAACACCCACAGACATCTTGTTTTGTTTGTCAGTCAGTGATCTGAGTCCACACTCACTGCTCTGGACCAGAACCTCACATCTGGACAAGACCAGAACAAGAACCAGAAACTGCAGACCTGCAGCAGAACCCGGTCCACCAGAGTCTTCCAGAGTGCTCCAGTCCTGTTCCTGTTCGCTGCCTCAGATCAACTCCTCAGATACATCGAAGCCCCGCCCACCACAGGTGATCAAACTAATCACAGACCACATGACCTGAGCAGGCACACCGGTTCCTGCTGGTTCAGGACTGATCGGGTCTGATCGGGTCGTCTGACTCCTCTAAACAAAATTAAAATTTCTTCACTGCAACCTGAAAATCATCTGACAGACAGGAAGCTGTGATCATGTGATCAGAGTCTTTGAACGCCTCATTTCATCTACCAACATAAAAACACTCATCACCAAAATAAAGTTCATCACGGTCACCAAAATAAAACTTCCTGTTTCAACAAAGACAAACAAACAGCTGATGAAGAAACGTCTGAATGTTCAGAAGAAACTAAAATGAAACTAAACCTGTTGATTGATGATTAATAAACATTTTCATGTTTGTTGATCTAAATAAAGTTTATTGACGAGCTGTCAATCAGACGACGTCGTTTCAGGTCACGATCGACGATCAAAACGTTTTTTTCCACTTTTCTGTAGATAAATCAAAATATTTCTGTTTAACGAGCTCGAACACGTTTTTAATAAACTGTTTATCATTAATCAAACTCAAAAATCAGCTCACCGTCACTCTGATGGTCCCTGAACTCACCGTCAGAGCGTTTTAAAAAGGTGAAACTTTAAACCAATCAGCTGTTTGCTCCTTCAAAGGTCTAACATGTGTATGTGTGTGTGTGTGTTGTAATCAGATTACTGTCGCCTCTCTCTGGAATGTGTCTAAATTTCTGCAGAGCAGCTTTGACTAATTACAGAAAACACTGATCGTTACCAGATGACGCGTGCGACTGTCAGACAAAACTCAGGGCAAAGAGGGTTCACAGCAGAAAACAAACCAACCAGAAGAAGAGAAGGAAGAAGAGGAGGAGGAGGCGGAGGAGGAGGAAGCAGAGATGCCTACCTTAGTACCAACTGTTATATCTTGGTGGACACTGCTGTGAAGAGAAGACAGCGTGTTAGCAGCAGCAGAGAGGAACTCAAACAAACAGGCAAAATAAAGGTTAAAGAGGAGCCTGAGGAGACGAGCGCAGGGAGAAGAAAACCCAACAAAGGAAACACAGAGCTGCAGTCCTACCACCTTTAAACTGCACACGAGGCGTTCACGGACATCACGAGAGACTGAGAGCCGTGACGGGGTTACTGATTGATAAATCGTCATGGCGACTGGCCCGTTCTGATTCAGAGGACCGGGTCTGTGTGAGCTCTGCAGGAACATGGCCGCCAGTCTCTTCCTGTCTGAGCCACATCCACTTCCTGTCTGTTTCCACTGAGATCATCCATCAACACCACAACCTGGACCAGACTACGTCCAGGTTTTAGACAGTCTGCGGGGACGTCACGGAGACTACGTCCAGGTTTTAGACAGTCTGCGGGGACGTCACGGAGACTACGTCCAGGTTTTAGACAGTCTGCGAGGCGTCACAGAGACTATGTCCAGGTTTTAGACAGTCTGCGGGGACGTCACGGAGACTACGTCCAGGTTTTAGACAGTCTGCGGGGACGTCACGGAGACTACGTCCAGGTTTTAAACAGTCTGCGGGGACGTCACGGAGACTACGTCCAGGTTTTAGACAGTCTGCGGGGACGTCACGGAGACTACGTCCAGGTTTTAGACAGTCTGCGGGGACGTCACGGAGACTACGTCCAGACAGTCTTTCACGGAGACTACGTCAGGTTTTAGACGGGGCGTCACGGAGACTACGTCCAGGTTTTAGACAGTCTGCGGAGACTACGTCCAGGTTTTAGGAGACTACGTCCTGGTTTTAGACAGTCTGCGAGGACGTCACGGAGACTACGTCCAGGTTTTAGACAGTCTGCAGGGACGTCACGGAGACTACGTCCAGGTTTTAGACAGTCTGCGGGGACGTCACAGAGACTACGTCATTAAATGAGCTGAAATTATCTGTTAGTTAATTAATTAATTAATTAGTGGATGGACCGAAAGATGATCAGCTAATCAGGATCATCATCATTATGACCTCACTTCCTGTCTGACAGGAAGCTGAATGTTCTGATGACATCAGAGGATCAATGACAACATTCTGCGTCTGTTTGGACAACATGAAGAACGTCACACTTCCTGTGCAGTCAGGAAGTTAAAAAATAAAAGCCTGCTGTGTTCCAAGGTTCGGCTCTGTTTAAAGCCTCATTAATTATTCATGACATCACATCCTGTATTCAGGCCGGACGATCACAGAGGTTCTCTGTTCGACCTCAGGTCAGAGGGTCAGCTGATGTAACCATGACGACAGCAGCATGTGAAGGTCCAACAATGAGGGTCACCTGATCGACCAGAGGAGAGCACGTGTCTGTTTACCTGTGTCTCTCTGCCCACCTGTCTGTCTCACTGCCCACCTGTCTGTCTCTCTGTCCGCCCACCTGTCTGTCTGTCTCTCTGTCCGCCTGTCTCTCTGTCCACCTACCTGTCTGTCTCTCTGTCTGTCCACCCATCTGTCTGTCTGTCTCTCTGTCCACCTACCTGTCTGTCTCTCTGTCTGTCCGCCTGTCTGTCTCTCTGTCCACCTGTCTGTCAGATGAACTCACAGTGTGAACAGACTGGACATGTTGAATAAAGCAGTGTCAGTGAACGTACAGTGAACGCATGGAGCTGCTGGAGTCAGAGGAACACGCTGAACAAAGACAAACCGGCCTGTCGGGCTGTGAACCAGCCGCAGACCCCTGAGGGCCCGAATGAGCCCTGACAGCTCAAATATTCACACAGTGAACGACTCCAGAACCTGAGAGGACAGTGAACGCAGCACGGCTGTTCACTGAACAAACAAACATGTTTAGAACACGTCAACAACACACATGAACACACAACAGAACAACCTGAGCCCGGTTCTGTCTCTAAATCAGATCTAAACTAAATATTAAATAAAATAAAAAAGTCCACAAACGCATCACACCACGAGTCACATGAACGCATGACATCTATCTATTTAATTTAACCTGGTTCACCTTTAATGGATCACCTGACAGTTTCGGGTCGGCTCGGTACCGACAAACAAACATCAGATAAGATTCAATAGAAACTTTTACGGGTGATGGACCGCTGAGACGCGCCGCGGTGGGCGTGAGAGCCCCGCGGAGATGGGCTGAAGTTCGGTTCGCTGCTCGGTGATTGTTCCGATAGTTTACGGAAAAAATGAGAGGTTCGGTTCTCGGTTAAACGTTAAAGAAAGAGTCCGTGCAGGTGGACCGGGCCGTGTTCTGCCATGTTGGACCGCAGAGGATGGCCCGTCCCGATGCTAACACTGCTGCTAGCTCGGCTAGCTTAGCTTCCTGTTACAAGCACAAACAATTTTACCGACGGCTGAAAGGGCGCCAAAAACTCCCGCCGCTTCGCGTGAGGACTCTATGTGTCGGTATATGTCGGTTATTTGTGTCTGGTTCCCGTTAAACAGACACAAAGTGTGTTTAACGGTGAGTGTACACGTAAGTCGGTGGAAGAACTCACCCGTCCATTGCACAACACGGAACTGCGGAGCAACAGGTTCCATCCAGCGGCCAGCAGGACGCTGCTGCGGGGAACACACGAAATGGCGTCCGCCCGGAGGAGCTCTCTGATTGGACGGTTAGCGAAGTTTGTAGGCGTTCTGGACTGGATCTGGGTGCTGATTGGCTGTTTGGGCGCATCAAAGATGTGTTATGAAAAGATCAAAGATCGTCTGTTAGAGAGATTCAGGACTCCGCGGAGGGAAACAGCAGCCTGACGGCGGGTTGGTGGGCGTTGTCCCGACACAACATGAGACCGAGACCCGGTCCTACAAGATCCACGAGTCTGTGCTGACAGTTACACACGTTTAAAACACACACACTGCACACACTGTACACACACACACACACACACACACACACACGCACACACTGCACACACACACACGCACACACTGTGCTCTGATGACTACAGCCAACAGAAACGAAGATGAATTTAATCACATGAGCGAAAGATCAAAAATATAAATAAGTGTTAATATTCATGAGTCTGTCTGTTTGTCTGTCTATGTGTGTCTGTCTGTCTGTCTATGTCTGTTTGTCTGTCTATGTGTGTCTGTCTATGTCTGTTTGTCTGTCTATGTGTGTCTGTCTGTCTGTCTGTCTGTCTGTCTGTCTGTCTTGCTGGTGTCGTGTACCGCTCTGATAAATAATTCCTCCATGTGCTGCTTTTCAGGAGATTACTTTGTGTGTTGGAAGATGATCCAGCTGCTCACATATGAATAATTCACACACACACACACACACACACACACACACACACTCCATTGTTCACCTTCTATTTGCCCCTAAAACACATTTAAAACCGAAATGCCATAAATGTCTTAATTTATACAAACAAACTGTTTGGCATTGATAAATGTATTTAATCATCTCGATGCTCTGACACGTCTCACAGACTCAGTCTTATATATACAAATATAAATAAATAAATATAAATATCTCTAACTCTGATAGGAATAGTGCCATATTTATACTGTTTATATCTTTTAGATTTGCCACTGTCTTTTCTTAGATATCTTTTAGCTTGTATATTTTTTATATTTTATATCTTATACTTTATATTTTATATTTCATGTTTATTGCTGTTTGCACCAGGGATAAGAGGGAAACGCTATTTCCTGTACATATGGCAGCATTAATAATAAAGTTAACTTGACTTGAAAAGCTCATAATGACCTCTGACCTCTGACCTGCTGTCATCGCCGCGCTGACCTGTGGGGGCGCTGTTGACCTCTGTTTTGTTTAATCTGCCGCTGACAACACAAGCACAAGAAGAAGAAGACAGGAAACGAAGCGGCACGCCATTGGTCAGAATGGCTCCGGCGCGGCTTCCTATTGGTCGGCTGAGTTGCCCCGCCAGTGGAGCGTAGAAACAGCGCCAGAGTCGAACATCATCAGCTTTGTGCGGGAGAAGTCTGCGGGTAAACTTACAACAGCATATTCAGTTTAACGCAAAAACCTTTTAGGTTTAGACTCTGTGACGTCATTAACTGTTAAGCTACGTCAGAGACTCGAGCTCTGCTAAGCTACGAAGCTAACAGAGAGAACTGATGCGGACCGAGCGGGGAGCTAACGTGGCTAACTGTTAGCTGAGCGGTTCCTGACTGACGTCACCGGCTATAGCGACACTCTGTCGGCCACAGCAGGGATGAGCTACCCGGTGAAGCTCCAGGCGCTGCCGTCCGGAGCCTATGAGGCCGTCTTTACTCCAGAGAGTGTGAGAGGAAGGTGAGTCCACTGAGTGTGAGAGGACGGTGAGTCCACTGAGTGTGAGAGGAAGGTGAGTCCACTGAGTGTGAGAGGACGGTGAGTCCACTGAGTGTGAGAGGACGGTGAGTCCACTGAGTGTGAGAGGAGGAAGGTGAGTCCACTGAGTGTGAGAGGACGGTGAGTCCAGATCCGGTTCTGACCAACAACACGAACACGATGATGATGTGGTGTTGATGATGAAGCGAGCTGAGCTTAGCTTCAGACTGACACACAGCTCACACCTGTCTTTACAGGTGAGTCAGAACAGCTGATCACAGCAGGTACATTAACATTCAGTCACAGATCACAGCCTGTAAAATCACTTAAAGGTTCTGGTGGTTCAGTCCGGCCTGCAGGAGTCCAGAACAGGAGGTTCTGAACCTCCTGAGCCAGATAAATGTAGCCGCTCGGTCCTGATGACATCACAGTGTGTTTAAAATGTTTAAAGGTGAACAAAAACAAACAGCTCACCTGGACCACGTGTTCGCACATGCTCAGTCCATCAGACAGCTGAGAGGATGTAATGTCATGTCCTCTGATGATGATGACGTCAGGTCAGGTGGTTCCTCGTGACAGTAAACATTAAACTGTTGTACAGGTCATTTAGTGTCAGTTCTGCTGGTCTGAATCCAGAGCATCAGAACCAACACACACACACACACACACACACGTCTGCTGAGCTGTGCTGGGATTTGTAGTTCTTCTGACATGTTACAGATCATCAATAAAACAATGATTGTGTGTGTGTTTGTGTGTATCTGTGTGTGTGTGTGTTTTTGTGTGTGTGTGTGTGTGTGTCCTTCAGGAGCTCCATGATGAACTCTGTGGCTCCGCTCAGTTTCCCCAAATCCAGATCAGCTCTGTGGGACGGCAGCCCAGCAGGAGAGAAGCTCCGCCTCCAGCTCTGTGCTCGAAGGTACACACACACACACACACACACACACAGGTACACACAGGTACACACACAGGTACACACAGTGACGCTGTGTATGCAGTACGTTGGACCGGGCCGCTGTGTTAAGTTCTGGCTCTTCAGCTCACCTGTGGTCTGATCTCTGTGCCGATGATGATGATGTTCTTCTTCGTTGGTTCAGGAGGCCTCGGTTGGTTCTGTTGGAGAAAGCGCTGCGTTTGGCTCAGCGTCACGCTCGTCACAGCAACAAGCCCCGCCTCCACTGTTTCTTCCTGGGATCTGTGTCGGTGGACTCAGGTCAGTTCTGATCAGCCCGGTTCACCCCGGCAGGTGTCTGTCTGTACACACACACGTTAACGGTGTGTGTGTGTGTCTGCTGCTGTGTTCCAGATGAGGAGGGGGTCACTGTGACTCTGGACCGGTTTGATCTGGGTCGGGACCAGGCCGGCGCCTCAGGCCGGGTTCCCTCTGCTCTGCTGCCGGGAGACGTCCTGGTTCCATTTCTGTTCTCCACGCAGGATAACACGTCATGTGATGCTGTTGTCCAATCAGAGGCTGAGCTGCACCACTGCTTCAAGGTGAGTCTGAGGTCCAGAACCTGGTTCTGTCTCACCTGTCTGTCTGTCTGTGTGTGTCTCACCTGTCTGTCTGTCTGTGTGTGTCTCACCTGTCTGTCTGTCTGTGTGTGTCTCACCTGTCTGTCTGTGTGTCTCACCTGTCTGTCTGTGTGTCTCACCTGTCTGTCTGTCTCACTTGTCTGTCTCACCTGTCTGTCTGTGTGTCTCAGGTGTTGCAGCAGTTCCTGAGCAGCAGACAGGTTTTGGACCTGTCTCAGGTGTTAAAGGTCAGAGGTCGTGTCGTCTGCTCTCAGCAGTCGGACTCGGCGGCGTTCAGTCTCAGCTGGTCGTCCGTCTGTCCGTCCGTCAGCGTGGACGTCCAGCCGGTCCAACCCGTCCCTGTTATCCCCACGGCGCTGCTGAGGAGTCTGACCGCCGCCGACAGACCGGCACCGCATGCCAACCGACAGAGAGGGTGAGAACGAGTTACTGCCAGAGACAAGCCGGGCCAGGTCTGGAGCCGGGTCAGGTCTGAACCTCTGTGTTTGTCGTTTGCAGGTTTCTGACGATGGATCAGACGAGGAAACTTCTGCTGCTGCTGGAGTCTGACCCGAAAGCCTCCAATCTGCCGCTGGTTGGACTGTGAGTCAACAGAACAGAACCGACAGACATAATAAGTTGATGATGCCATCATTGTTTGTTTGTTTGTGATGGCTAACCGTACTTCCTGTCATGTGACAGCTGGCTGAGTGGAGTCACACACGTGTACAACCCTCAGGTGTGGACGTGGTGTCTGAGGTTCCTGTTTAGCTCCGCCCTCCAGGACAGGTGAGTTTCCTGCTGTTGGACCTCCTCAGGTGATCTGATGTTCTGGACTCTGACTGTTCCTCGTCTGTTTCAGAGTTTTATCAGAGAGCCGCTGCTTCCTGCTGGTTCTGTTCGGGTCCACACACAGAGCTCCTCAGTTCTTCCAGTGTCGAGTACCAGGACCAGGACCAGGACCAGAACCACAGCTGGACTACCAGCTGCTCACGGCCTCCCAGTGTGTCACACTGTACCAGGTAACACCACACCTGACAGCAGAGGAACTGTCCCCTCCTGAATGTGGACTGTCGTGGTCTCAGGTGGTCTCATGTGGTCCTGTTTACCTTCAGCAGGTGTCGGTGGAGGGTCAGGCTCTGAGGTGTGAGCTCGGTTCAGAGGATCACAGCAGACAGATGGAGATCTTCAGAGAGGCTCGGCGCTCCTTCAGGTACCGTTCTGGTTCTGGTTCTGTGTGTGAACTCAGGCGGGGACTCACATGGACACCTGGTCCCGTTAACGACGGCTGATTGGTTTCTGTCCTCAGTGGCGCTCCGCCGGCTGCTAGTCTGTCCGTCACTGATCAGGACTCTGGCGTCGAGGATGAAGACCTGTCTCCACGGCCGTCCCCAAGCCCCCACCCCCGCCCAGCAGGTGAGTCCTCACCTGTGTGACATCATCATGGTGTCCGCAAATAGCAGCAGAGCTCAGTGATCACCTGATGTTTGCATTTCAGGCTCGCAGAGTTCAGCCGTCTGTTCCTGAACTGTCTCTGCTGATCGACGGCAGCTTCACCTCCTCCTCCAGCCAAAGACCACCTCCACCTGCTGACAAGAAGTGTGCTCCTCCACCTGCTGACAGGAAACCTGGAAACACCTCCTCCTCCTGCATCCCCAGACCTCCTTCATCTCACCTCCACAGCACCCCCAACTCCAACCTGCAGCAGCCTTGCACCTGCTGCTCCACCCACACCTACGACTGCACCTCCATCTTCTCCTCCCCAGGACACCACCCTGCTGCTCCTCCACCTGCTGCATCCTCCCATCACCATACTTCTCCTCCCTCCAGTCTCCACCCTGCTCCTCCTCTGCCTCACCCCCATCACCACACTCTTCCTCCTCCCTCCTCCACCTGTGATACTCCTCTCTCCCATCATCAGACTCTGCCTCCTTCCCACAGCCCCTCCACCCTCCTCCACGCTCCTCCTTGTCCCTGCAACCACCCTCCTCCACCTGTATCCTGGTGTGGTGATTCCGCCTCTCCTCACCTGTCACCTCCCCCGTGGCTCCGCCCTCCGTCCTGCTGTGATCAGATGGGTGGAGCCGTACCGACAGACACCTACCAGCTCCTCCTCCATCAGGACAGGCAGCTCCACCTCCTGCAGGCTCAGGTGAGAACAGTGATGTCATCTCTTTGTTACCTGCTTGTCAGCTGAGGAGGCTGCTGATTGGTCCACGGTGGAGTGTAGGTTGCCGTGGTTTCAGGTGTTGTCATGTGATGTGTCCAGGTTCAGATGCTGCTGGAGGCTCAGAGAAAACTTCAGGTGGAGACACCAAGGAGCACCGCCAGCATCGCTGTGGGGACAGGTGAGACTGAGGAGGGGGACAGGTGAGACTGAGGACAGGTGAGACTGTGTGGACAGGTGTGATCGTCTGTCTCTGGTTTTCAGGTGCCAGTCTGTTCTGGGGCGACCCCGTCCAGCCTCTCCCCCATCAGGAGGCTCCTCCAGGCTTCTCCCCCACACCTCCCCCCTCGTCCTCTCCCAGCCCCTCCCCCCCACATGCTGACCTGTCAATCATCAGGCCTGTGGGCGTAGCTGAGGACAGTGACATCACAGGTCAGGCGGCCTGCTCGCCTTCCAGTCAGCACAGGTGAGACTCGTCCACTGATGGAGACAGACAGGTTTAAATCTACAGGTGTTAAAGACTGATCTGGGGCCTCATGTACGAATACTTGCGTGGATTTCCTACTGAAACTTGGCGTACGCCAAAACCCAGAAACTGTCGTACGCACAAAAAAATTCAGATGTGCGTACGCATGGATCCAAGCACGTTTCTTCACATGCAACTCCTCCCTGTCCACGCCCTCATTTAAATATGCAAATCTATTCAAATAGGCCCTGGACCTGAGATTCACCTCTTTGTCTGATCAGATAACGCGATGAACAAAGGAAAGAAAAGGAATTTCAGAGTCTGAGCTCGAGATTCTAGTGAATGAAGTGGAGATTCTGTTTGGTTCCCTGTCAACAGGGATAAATATGACAAAAAAAGACGTGAGTGTGAGCGTGTGTGTGAGGCTGTAAATGCCGTGGGATCCGAGCAGCGCACACACAGAGAGGTGTGGCGCCGCGGCTGACATTTCCAACTTTACGCACGCTTTTACTGACGAGAATACTGAACACAGGGAGACAGTCAGGGGCTTGTTAGAAAGCTCTGCAGCTCTAATTTCACCAGCAGAAAATAAATAAACCAAAAACATGATATTTGAATGCGCACATGCCCAAATGTGCATTGCGCTGGTTTACATACGGGACAATTAAACAAATAAACTCTTTACTCACCTAGAAGCCACCCATCGCGCACTGTGCCAGCCTCCAGCCTGTTCCCAACCAAGCTGTTAGTCATAATGAATGAGGCATGCGTTGAACCAGGCCACCTTGACACGATGTCAGTTAGCTGCATTTGCGCATCACATGATTTGAACATTGATGGAATGAAAATGTTTCCTATTAACAAACAAATTCATCCTGTGATGGCGCTTTTATAGCAACGTGTGTGCAGTCAATGGCTCCGATTACATCAGGGAAACCGGCTCTTACTGCAAACTGCGCTTTAATGTTGGCCCGTTGAACAGCATTGTACGGGAATCTGATGTACCTGGATGACATTCGGATGATTCGCACACAGCTGGCATGGCTCGGCTCAGGGTTGACTGCCACACTCCTGACCGATCGGCCAGCTCCCGCTGGAATGCCCCTGTTGCCAGGAACCCCAGCGTGGTCAGCACCTGTGTGGACACAGACAACCCCTGGCTGCTCGCCGTGTTACGCTCTGCGCACAACTCCAGTAACACTGGCCTTGGTAACCAAAATCGGCTTATGAGCCAATTATCATCATTTGCAAGTAAATCCTTGCGTTCTTTAAATACTCGCTCACGTCGGATTGAACCATTTGCAAGGTCCTCTAACAACGCTAACGCTGCCATTGTTAAAACCTTCTCTTCATCACATTGCACATGCTTTTATATCCACACATATAATTGCAAACACGTGGGTGTGTTAATTGTTCATAAGTGTGTCTCTGATGTGCACATCACTCTGATGACTACTTGTTTTCACATTATTAACAGTTTCCCAGCATCACCTCTAAGTGTCGCCAAAGGAACAATGGCTGTAGAAACGTGCGTACGCCAGCCATGAAGTTGGCGTGGGGCACGCACATTTCCACGATCATTTCATGTTTGATACATCTGAGCGTGAGCGTGGAAAAGGACGTACGCCATGTTTCTGTGCGTACGCAACCTTTGTACATGAAGCCCTGCTCTGTGTTCTGTCGTAGTGGTCTTCAGAGTCCGGATCCGGTTCTAGGGGAGAGCGTCAGCATGTACGGACCTGCAGACGAGCAGCAGAGCTTCTATCATGACCTCATGGTGAGACCAGACGGTGCCACAGGTCACATGATTCAGATGGTCATATGACACGTCCAATAAAAACATGTGTGTCCTCAGAATCAGCTGACCAATCGGCTTCAGGAGACAGACAGACAGCAGGAGTCCAGGAGGAGGAGCCTGGCTGCGGGTCCGGACCGGTCCCGGTCCACCCCGTCCTCATCCAGAAGGACAAGTCAGACACGCAGAGACTCGGTGGTCAGCGCCACTCTGCAACAGCTGCAGCAGCTCGGAGTCGACTTGGACGAAGAAGAACTGACGGAGTCTGAGCGAAGAACCCGACAGACTGTGGAGAGCACCAGGTATGACTCACCTGGACTCACCTGGACTCACCTGTCTGTCTCACCTGTCTGTCTGTCTCACCTGTCTGTCTGTCTCACCTGTCTGTCTGTCTGCAGCATGTTGGCGAGCATCAGCCCAGCGGCAGTTGTGTCCAGACTGAGCGTGAGCGAGTCGTCGGTCAGCGCTCTGTTCCAGGGCGGCAGTGTGGATCTGAGTCTGGAGGCGAACGCCATCGCGCTGCGTTACCTGAGCGACTCTCAGCTCAGCAGGCTGTCTCTGGGAGGACACGCCCCTCGACCAGGCTGCGCCTCCTCCAATGACTCCCTGCTGTCGCCTAGCAACATGTCTCTGGCCACCAGGAAGTACATGAGGAGGTACGGCCTGATCGAGGAGGAGGAGGAGGAGGAGGTCGACACTCGCCAGCCGCTCAGCGAAGCTCAGAACGCCAAACTCCTCCCCCAGAGTCAGCTGATCCGCGACCTGCGGCCCAAAATGCAGCTGTTAGCGGGCGGTGCCAACAAGGAGAACTGTTCCAGCAGGCGGCCATCTTTAGTGAGGGCGAGCAGCCGTCAGACGGAGGGGTCGGTGGGAAACATCCTGGACCTGAGCCGCCTCAGACAGCTGCCCAAACTCTTCTGACG
The DNA here is from genome assembly GCA_036365135.1 of Miichthys miiuy. NCBI lineage: Eukaryota > Metazoa > Chordata > Actinopteri > Sciaenidae > Miichthys > Miichthys miiuy. The sequence goes on from CM071609.1 coordinate 375,106, forward strand.
CCGCCATCTATAGTGAGGGCGAGATGAGGTCAGCTGACGGACAGTAAAATCAGCTGATTGATGGACAGTCATGGTTTCATCAGACGTTTGTTGTTTTTGTGTTTTCACTTCCTGTTTTTATGTGAATTTTTCTGCAGATTTTTTTAATATATTTATGAATCAAATAAAATCTTAAATTCGACTGAACACGCTTATTTCTACATGTTAAACACCACGTCAACATGCTAACTTTACATGACATGATAACATGCTGGAAGCTCTGAACACTTTAAATATGTTGTAATAAACATGTTGAACGATATATTTTTGAAGTGTGGAGTTCGAGGTTCAAACAGGATTTTGTGGGCGGTCCTAAAGTGGCTCGATGACACGCTGAGGCCACCCTGAGCAGAGAGATGAGTTCAGTTAGTCATGTCATTTTCTGAACTCATCTGACACATTTCAGTCACTTCAAAATGGCCACTCGACCGCTCCCCTGAGTTGGTGTGGCTTCAATACATTCAGAGGACACGCCCCCACAGTCCTGGAGCTGACAATTCATTTTTACCTGATTTTGACACCCAATTTTATAAACTTGTTTATTTTTAATCATTCAAATTTGGCTGGGTGGTTAATAACACTTTCCTCTTTGGTTTGACAAACTCAACACACATTTATTTATTTACACTTACTTTAAACACTGCTGATGACACCGCCAGCCCCCTGCTGGCTGCTCGTCGCCCCCTGCTGGCTGCTGTCGCCCCCTGCTGGCTCCTTGTCGCCCCCTCTGCTGGCTGCTCGTCGTCCTGCAGCGGTGTGTTATTGATCATCGGTCAGCATTGGTGGCAGCAGCTGTTCCTGGAGCTGTTGACTCACAGATCAATGTCTCAAAGGTTGCTGTGATGTCTCAGTGCTCTGCAGGACACTGACCTGAGTCCAGCTCAAACTCACAGCAAGCTGAACACGTTCGACACTCTACCTGTTCAGGTAAGATTAGAGACATTAATCTAAAGACTGAATGCTTGTTTTATTCCAAAAGTCATAAATTTGTGTTTCTTTTCTTCAGTTTGAGGTCAGTTTAACGTCTGAAGACTGAAACTTTGATCCAGTTTAAAGACTCTACACTGATCATCAGACTGTAATCTGACCTGAAACATTTCCAACATTCAATCTGACTAAAAATCTGCAGAACTCAAACTGAGACAAACAATGTTTTATTTTGACAGTCTGACTGTAAAGTTCAGATTTCTGATGTTGGATTAAACTGTGAGATTAAACCAGCTCAGACTTGCAGGGTTGATGAGTAACAAGTGTTATCGACGAGTCCGTTCAGCTGAAGAAACAAACTGACTGAAACAATCTGAATCTTTAAATCATGACAGACGTTTGAGTGTAATCCCTCTGTGGTAACTATGTTCAGCTGTACTTGAGTATTTGTTCTGATTACATTACTTCTGATCAAAAACTAGTGAGTCACAGGGAGTCAAATTATAAAATCATCAGTTTTCAGAGAAATTATAAATTATAACAAACCTCTGATTGGCTCTCTGTTCAGAATGAGGGCTGCTGATTGGCTGTTGGTTCTGGCATTCCTGCCGCTCGTCTTCGCCGTCCAATCGGACATCTGCAGCGCTAAACCCAGAGACCTCGCCCTCGAGCCACGCTGCATCTACCGGAGTCCTGACCCGGACGGCACAGAGGATCCGACCACGGAGCCGGAGCCGGTCCCCGAGTCCACCAACCCCCGAGTGTGGGAGCTGTCGAAGGCTAACAGCCGCTTCGCGCTGTCGCTGTATAAACAGCTTGCTCTCAGCAAGACCCCCGAGTCCAACATCTTCATGTCCCCCATCAGCATCTCCACCGCCTTCGCCATGACCAAACTGGGAGCCTGCAACGAGACGCTGGAGCAGATCATGAAGGTCAGAATCACGCATCGTGTTCAGGTGTTCATGTCTGTGTCCGTGAACTGTAAACATTGTTCTGCTTCTGTCGGCAGGTGTTTGAGTTCGACACCATCAAAGAGAAGACGTCGGATCAGGTCCACTTCTTCTTCGCCAAACTCAACTGTCGTCTGTACAGGAAGAAGGACGAGACCACCGAGCTGATCTCCGCCAACCGACTGTTTGGAGACAAATCTCTGATCTTCAACGAGACGTACCAGAACATCAGCGAGACGGTGTACGGTGCCAAACTGCTGCCTCTCAACTTCAAGGTAAGGTGACCCAACACGAGTCCACCTCATCACATGGACCGCTCAGAGTCCTCAAACTGATCCGATCGGTTCTGTGCTGCAGGAGAACCCAGATAAGGCCCGGGTCACCATCAACAACTGGATCTCCAACAAGACGGAGAATCTGATCCAGGACACGCTGCCGGCCGGGGTGCTGGACTCCAACACAATCCTGGTCCTCGTCAACACAATCTACTTCAAGGTACCTGAACCTGCACCACAAAGACCCCGCCTCCTGGCTCACCTGTAGGTGTGAAGGTGTTTCAGGGACCGGGTTGTCACAGTACTGTGACTTTAAAAACTGATATGATTGGATAGATGACTGAAGTGGGAGGGGCCAAAGAATCAGAAATATAAAGCAGGTGATCTTCTGCATAGAAGGAGACACTGTCCTCTTTTAACCTGGCTTACTTCTTAAAATGAGCTTCAGTTTAGGTGCAGCAGGTGCAGCTGAAGTCATTGTTACGTGTTCAGAGTTTCCGTCTGAGCGCTGATGGACGCTGGTTTCCTCTTTCAGGGTCAGTGGAAGAACAAGTTCGACAAAGACAACGTTTACGTCTCGGACTTCCACGTCAGCGATAGTCGCACCTGCCAGGTGAACATGATGTACCAGGAGACCAAGTTCAGGTACAGGTACTTCCCAGACGACCAAGTGCAGCTGCTGGAGATGCCGTACCGCGGAGACGACATCACCATGGTGATCATCCTGCCGACCCAAGGCACTGCGCTCAGTAAGGTAACCCTACGTCAGTTCATGACTTTAAATCTGCACTACATCATACACTCCACCTGTGAAGAGGTAAACTGTGTCTGTGTGTTAAGGTGGAGGAGAGGCTGGACCTGAAGAAGCTGACCAGCTGGTTGGATGAGATGAAAGAGATGACGGTGTCCGTCCACGTGCCGAGGTTCAGGGTGGAGGACAGCTTCAGTCTGAAGGAGAAGCTGGAGGCGATGGGACTGACACACCTGTTCAGTGCCGAGAAGGCCAGTCTGCCAGGTGAGAGGGGGGCGGGGACACACTTGGACAAGAAGCGGGGCTAAAATTAGCATGTTTGTTCACACTGTGTGTGTTTCAGGGATGTTGGAGGACGGCAGTGACGGTCTTCACATCTCAGACGCCTTCCATAAAGCCTTCCTGGAGGTCAGTTACATCACTCAGAGCAGCTCACTGATTGGTTTAAATTAACAGCTGAGTCCTGACTCTACCTGTTCTGTCTGCAGGTAAACGAGGAGGGCAGCGAGGCGGCGGCGGCCACCGCCGTGGTGGCGATCGGTCGCTCCATCAACTTGAACCGGGAGGTGTTTCAGGCCGACCGACCGTTCCTGCTGCTCATCAGAGAGTCGACCATCAACACACTGCTGTTCACCGCCCGCGTGTCCGACCCCTGCAAGCAATAAAAACGTCCGCTGTCGACCTCACGCCTCCTTTCATTTGTATCATGTGACATGACAAACACTGACAACATAAAAACATCCTCATATCAAACAAACAAGCCTCAGTTCACTTCAGATTAACAGGAAGTTCAGTGCAGGTAAACGCAGGTGTTTCCAGTGATACTAAGTGACAAAGGTGTGTTAACGAGCTTTTTAATTAACTGAATGAGCTGCATGTTTCGCTCACTAGAAGCTAATTATTAAAACATTTATCCACCGTTTGAAGTTGGTTTTAAATATTTAAATAGTCCACTTGCTAACTAATCTTCACGCTGTCTTGACCGCCATGGTTGGTGTGCAGTGTTGAATTGTGGGTAAAAAAAGAGGCGAGTCGGAGCCGGTCGACACTTAAAGTGCTTTATTTCCTCTGAAGGAGATGCGACCTGTGAGTGATCTAGTGGTCATGGTGAAAGAAGCTTCTTCACATTTTCTGAACTAATAATCAACCTTTGGCCTCACCCCCTCCACCCCGACCCTCCACCCACCTCCACCCGCCCTCCCCTCCACCAACATGTTTTAACATTTTGACATGCAACATAAAAGATCTTCACATGAAACCTTTCAGGTTCTTCTACTAACGAGCTCGTTAAGTACCTCCTCCTTAGAAAATGTACAGTATTAAAAGTTAATTTACTAAACTTTGTTTGATATATTAGGATATATTTGAGGAATCAACAGTAAGAGTAATCTCATTAAGTGAATATATCTAAATGATTTGATTCATAATTATTAGGCATGTTGTGGTTTAAACTTACTGAATATTCATGATCCAAAGATTTGAATATTAATTATCCAGATATTTGAATATTAATGACCCAAACATTTGAATATAAAAGGAAAAAAATCTAACAAAAAGTTTCAGGCTGAATCAAAAGAAGCCTCGACTGAGTCAGAGACACGATGAAGAGCAGAGTTATGAAGATGATGAAGATGATGAGGTTTGGCTGTTTTCACAGTTTGAAGATGAAACTGAAGAACCATCGAGAGGAAAAGTCCATTCTGAGTCTTTAAAATAAAGTTCAGCTGAAATTCTGGAGTCAATTTTAAAGTTTCAGAAAAAATATTTTTTTTATTTCAATTAAAAAAAATTAAAAAAATGAACGACTGAATTTAGATGAGAAGAATTGACGAGTCCAGTCGGATCCAACTTTTCCTCCTTTTACAGATTAGCAGGACCAGACTGAATCAAACCGGACCAGACTGACCCGTTTTTCCAGAAATAACTTGTTCTGGTCTTCTGGCTTGAAATGATCCTGACCCGGTCTGGACCGGTTCAGATTTAGGAAGTTTTAAAAGTTTAAAAGTAGAATTTGGTCAGAAGCCAAACAGATTTCTGATTTTGACAAGTCATTTCACGTCTTTGCGGCGTGGTTCTGGTTCTGGTTCGGTCTGGTTCAGTCAGTTCCTGCAGGACGAGTCAGTTGGATTTGTCGGAGCCGGGCAGCACGGCGACATTTTTATGCTGTAATGTGAAATAGTGTTTGAGTTTCAGTTTGTTAATGGCTCCGTCAAGTTTTCACGTGTAGTGAAGAAAAAGTTCAAAACAATCCTGAAACGTTTGAACACGCCGAAAATATTCACGTGAACGTAGACGTGTTTACTATCAGCTGCTACATTAGCTTAGCTTCTTTTCACTGACCAAAGAGAAGTGTCTGGATGTTTTGGCTGATGATTAAATTAAGAAGAAACACGTTATCGTAGTTATTGTTCTGACGCGCAGAGCAAACGGCTGGCGCTAACGTAACTGACAAAACTAACGTTAGCTTAAAAAGCTATTAGACGAGCAAAATAAGTCATACGCAATAAAGTCGACACATCGGAGCTGTAAAGATTTAATTACATTTAAATAAAATGCCTCAATTACAAAATGTTATGCTAATAGCGTTGGCCTAAAAGGTCTTAGCATATTGCTAATGTAACATTGTCAGTTTTAAAATATCAAGTTTCATTTCTAATTACGGTTAATGACCCGGTTAAGAAGCATGTAGATTTAATTAGTTTGTTTAGTTTCAGATGTCAAAGTTAATTAATTTAATCAGCAGACAGCAGATAAAAAGTCGGCGTGTTCAAACTTTTCGTTTCATATTCCGTGTTTTAAAAATGTTTCTGTATATTTATAATTTAAAGTTTCTGTAAATATTTGACATTTCAGTCCGACGTGAATTCATGAAGCAGAGATCGATCATGTGACACGAGAGTGGGAACATGAAAATAAAGGACGAGGTGATTCATAATGAACACCCAGCAGCCAATCAGAAACCAGTATTGTTCCGTTGGCCGTGGTACGTTGGCAAGAGGTCTTGTCGTTGTCATGGTTACTGATTCGGATCCATATTGCCCAGCCCTGCCGTGTGTCATCCTCGTCTTACCTGCTGCAGGTGAGTTTGTTTCTGCGGCGCGTAGCTCGCACTGAGGTTAGCCGTTAGCGTTCTGCTACGTGTGTGAAGGTAAACGTCTGAATTAAAGAGTCTGATACCTGATAGTTCCTGGTTAGCCTGAAGAGTGAGTGCAGCGGTGCCGGCAGGAGAGTCCAGCCGGCCCGGAGTGAGAACAGAACCGCCCCCCGGCTTCACTTGCATAAAAAAATGGAGCGTCCACTGAGAATGATTCACAGCTCTGTAGAAAAACAGTAACAGCCGATCCGTGTGCTACCTGCCGCCCGCCATCCAATCAGACTGCAAGCTTACTGACATAATTCATACATGGTTTAAATACGTTTGTCTGATAATATGCAGATTTATAATAAAAAGTTCTGTTTGATCCGTCTCTCTCTCTCTGATAAGTGCTCGAGTTGTTTCACCGTTTGGAGGGCCAACATGGCCGCCTCATCTTTCCTTTGGTTGCCAGGTGATCCGACCTGTTCCCGTCCTCCAGCAGGTGAACTTTGACCTTTGGAGGGGTTTTTTGTTTAGTCCGGCTCTACGGCCCGGCTACTACATCCATCTGGTCTGACAGAGTCTGGCTTCTCGTCCTGTCACCATCCGATCAGCGCTGACCTGATCAGAACCGCGTGTCGTAATGACGCATTACCTCTACTGCACATGTGCAGAACGTTATTTTAACGTTCATCAACGTTCCCAAACTGTTTCTGATTGGAGAAGCTAACTGCCCGTTAGCCGGTGAGCTAACATTAGCTGAAGAGTCAACATGTTACTGGCGCTAACTGAGCTAACACAAACCTGATGTGACAGAAGGCATCAGAAAGCTAACCTTAGTCAACTAGCTCACGTTAGCTCTTTTAAAATGGAGGTCTGTGTAGTTAATTAACAGTTCTGAGGCAGTAAAATGTAATTAATCATAATGACTCAGCAAAAAACAATAGTTAGCTTTATATTGTCTGATTAATTCTAATCAACAAAAAAATGTGTCATGAATAATAAAAAGCTCTGAAAATGATTGTACACAATGAATAAGCGAAAATCTGTTAGCTTACAAGCTAATGTCCATTTTATGTTGATGTCATGTAAGTTAAGTTCACAAACATTAGCTCTATTAGCACCAGAGCTCTGTGGTTTGTATCTGAATTTAATTATAGCTAGCTAGCTTTGAACTACTGGAATAAAATTTGTATCTAATCAGTTAGCTCGGAGGCTAATGTTAGCTTAACGGTGACTCAGCTGTTTATACTGGTTAGCTAGCTGACCTTTTCTGTTTGTTCTTCCTGATTTAAGGATTTTGTAAAGTGTCTGTTCTTAATTTAATAAAATACAACTGGACAGAATGAGTAAGCAAAAAAAAAAAAAAAGTTAAGCTTATTAGCTTAGCTCTATTAGCATCAAAGCTCTGTGGTTTAATCATAGCTAGCTTTGCTGCAATACCATTTGTATCTGATCAGTTAGCTTGGAGGCTAACTTTAACATAAAGATGACTCAGCTATCATACATATATATGTTAGCTAGCTGTCTTTTTTCTGATTTAAGTATTTTCTAAACTCTGTTTGATAACTGCACAGAATGAGTCAGCAAAAAACTAGTTAGCTTGCAAGCTAATGTATATTTTCTTAACTAATATTAATGTCAGGTAATTTAAGGCTAGCCGACTAGCTCACAAACATTAGCTCTATTAGCACCAGAGCTCTGTGGTTTGTAATTATAGCTAGCTAGCTAGCTTTGAACCACTGGAATACAATTAGCTCGGAGGGTAACTTTAGCATTTAGCAGCACAGCCTCTCTGAATTCTTCTTTAGTTTCAGTCTCTGTTTGCAGATTTAATGCGTCATTACCGCAACAGAAGTTCCCAATCGGGTCACGACATCTCGAACACGAAGCTTCTGTCCGTCACACATTGTCAGAGCAACAAAACAAAAATAAAGAAACAAAGAAACAAAGAAACTCGTGTTTGTTATAAAAATATCTGAGAAGACTGCCGGGCGCCCTGATGGCTCAGAGCGCCCCCCCGGTGGTGCTGTGCTGTGCGGTGCAGCAGCTGTATTGCGTAGTGATGAGAGGTAACTGAGCTGTAGCTTATCTGAGGCTGGACGCCGTCCAGGTTTCCTGCTGTGAGTCTGTTCAGTCAACAGGCTGCCGATGGTCCTTTAACCGACCAGAACCCTCAAAAAAAATCTGTTCAGGCCAAATTAATGAACTCAGTGTGATCGCAGCTCAACAAGCAGTGTATTATATTTCATCCCAGAGCTTTCAGATGATCCCACTGCCTTCATCCGGGGTGTGGTGAACAGGTGGTGACGTACTGGCGGACCTGGAGCTGCGCTCGAGCCTGAACGGGTTGTAGCGTCCCCCACGACGTACGACCACCTGTTCTGATGATGATGACACCTGAGCAGGTTCAGTTCACCGGGGAAGACCATGGGATGCAGCTGAAAGCTCCAGGTGCAGATTAAAGATCACCCTCACTCAATAACGAATGAATGATGTAATATTTCAGAGGACGTCAGTGATTACAAATCTGATCAGAGTCACGGAGACGAAACAATTTCAGATTTACTGAATTTAAACGAGACAAATAATTTAATTAATTCGACTCGTTAGACGTTCAGACTTTGATGCTCAGTGACTCTGAGTGTTAATGAATGAACACTAACGAGCTCCAACATTAAAGACCTGTGATCAGACGTCGTGGTTCAAGGTTTCAGTCGATGAACTCGATCACACTGACTTCGTGGTTTTCTCGTTTGGAGCCTTTGTGGCACTTTAATGAGCTCGCAGGTTAATTAGCTGAACCCAGCGGCTCCGATTGTCTCGAGGCAGATGAAGGATCTGATCTGTTGAAGTGGCACTGAGAAGTTTGGCAGAGTTTCTGTGGTGATGCTGCTCGGTGAACCTGTAAATATAAAAGTAGAAATCTGTAACTTAACGAAGTAGACGTAGGCAGACGAGGACCGCCGAGGGCGTCGTGTGGTTATGAGGTTGTTGGAGTGTGTGGCGTTTCTTCATTTAGCTTAGATCGGTTCGGTTCGGTTCGGTTCGTGAAGGTAGATGCGGTTTAAAGCGGAAAAATCTCGGTCCGGACTCGGAGGCGTCCGCTCATTCGCTCACTTCAGGTGCCCTCCACGCCCCCCACCCCCAATGGACCCTCCACCCGTAGGGTCAATCAGGCCCCGTGGTGGACACTGAGGCCTGGGGACCCTCACCGTACTGGCCTCCACCGCTGCTGCTCCCGCCTCCGCCCTCGGGGTCCTCCTGGCTCGGAGAGGCCTCGTCGCTCGGCCCTCCCCTGGACGTGACAGAGGCGGTGGTGGTCTCGGGGGAGGCGCTGTGGGCCTCCTGGGGGGCGCAGCCCGGGTGGTTCTTGCGGAAGTGCTGGTTGAGGATGGCCTGGAAGGGGAAGCTCTTCCCGCAGACGTGGCAGTGGAACGGCTTGTTGCCGGTGTGCTTGCGGATGTGGTACTCCAGCTGGTCCTTGCGGGTGTACTTCTTCCCGCAGATCCGGCAGACGAACGGCGTGATGCCCATGTGGAGCCGCATGTGGCGGTCCAGGCTGCCCTTCTGGTTGAACGACTTGCAGCAGTAGATGCAGGTGAGCCGCGGGTTGTATCGGAACCAGCGGTCCCCGACCTGCTCCCTCAGGTAGTCCTCGTAACCGCCCATATCGAACGCTGCATGCTCCTCCCCCTGGAGGAGAGAACCGCACGTTAAGACAGACCAGAAAAAGAACCAGACCAGAACCAGAACCAGTCCAGAACAAACTGCATCAAACAGGATGTTATGGATCAACATAGAGGACTGGATACAAACTAAGCCTGAATCCAGGAAGAAGTCTTTACTCCACCTGTGTCCTGTCTTCCGTCCACCTGTGTCCTGTCTTCCGTCCACCTGTGTCCTGTCTTTAGTATACCTGTGCCCTGTCTTCAGTCCACCTGTCACCTGTCTTTAGTATACCTGTGCCCTGTCTTCAGTCCACCTGTCACCTGTCTTTAGTCTACCTGTGCCCTGTCTTCAGTCCACCTGTCACCTGTCTTTAGTCCACCTGTCTTTAGTCTACCTGTGCCCTGTCTTTAGTCCACCTGTGCCCTGTCTTCAGTCCACCTGTGCCCTGTCTTCAGTCCACCTGTGCCCTGTCTTCAGTCCACCTGTGTCCTGTCTTTAGTCTACCTGTGCCCTGTCTTTAGTCCACCTGTCACCTGTCTTTAGTCCACCTGTCTTTAGTCTACCTGTGCCCTGTCTTCAGTCCACCTGTGCCCTGTCTTCAGTCCACCTGTGCCCTGTCTTCAGTCCACCCGTGCCCTGTCTTTAGTACACCTGTCACCTGTCTTTAGTCCACCTGTCTTTAGTCTACCTGTGTCCTGTCTTCAGTCCACCTGTGTCCTGTCTTTAGTCCACCTGTGCCCTGTCTTTAGTCCACCTGTGCCCTGTCCTGTCTTTAGTCCACCTGTCTTCAGTCCACCTGTGCCCTGTCCTGTCTTTAGTCCACCTGTCACCTGTCTTCAGTTCACCTGTCACCTGTCTTTACTCCACCTGTCTTTAGTCCACCTGTCACCTGTCTTTAGTCCACCTGTCACCTGTATTTAGTCCACCTGTCTTTAGTCCACCTGTCACCTGTCTTCAGTCCACCTGTGTCCTGTCTTTACTCCACCTGTCACCTGTCTGTACTCCACCTGTCACCTGTCTGTACTCCACCTGTCACCTGTCTTTACTCCACCTGTCTTTAGTCCACCTGTCACCTGTCTTTAGTCCACCTGTGTCCTGTCTTCAGTCCACCTGTGTCCTGTCTTTACTCCACCTGTCACCTGTCTTTACTCCACCTGTCTTTAGTCCACCTGTCACCTGTCACCTATCAGGCTCCTCTTCTGTGGAACAAACTACCATTCTGGGTTCGGGAGGCAGACACGGTCAACACCTTTAAGAGTAGACTTAAGACTTTCCTTTTTGATAGAGCTTATAGTTAGTGCTGGCTCAGGTCATCCCTTAGTTATGCTGCCATAGGACTAGACTGCCGGGGACTCTCTCTCTCTCTCTCTATCTATCTGTAAACATACATGTCTCATTAATGCATGTTACTAACTAAACTTCTTCCCTGGAGTTTCTGTGCTCTCTCGTCCAGCAGGTTCTCATGGACTGTGGCTGCTGCTGTGGTCCTGCATGACGTCCACTACATATATTATTACTGTCATTATTGCTACCATATCTCCATTACAGTTTATAGTTAGTTAATGATTTGCTGCTGCTGTGCATCTGTGTCTCTCTATCTCTGTCACAGGTTCCACTGCTACTGTAATCATTTTATCATTCATTGTAATTCATTGTCATTTTATCATTCATTGTAATTGTACAATATGTTTGTGTTGATTTGTTCTGTACACGTGACATCTATTGCACGTCTGTCCGTCCTGGGAGAGGGATCCCTCCTCTGTGGCTCTTCCTGAGGTTTCTTCCACCTTTTTTCCCTGTTAAAAGGGTTTTTTGTGGGCAAGTTTTTCCTCACTCGAACCGAGGGTCTAAGGACAGAGGGTGTCACTCCCTGTACAGATTGTAAAGCCCTCCGAGGAAAATGTATTTTGTGACTTTGGGGTATACAAATAAAATATGATTTGATTTGATTTGTCTTTAGTCCACCTGTGACCTGTCTTTAGTCCACCTGTGACCTGTCTGTAGTCCACCTGTCACCTGTCTTCAGTCCACCTGTGTGACTTGGACCTGTTCTTGTTGTTGGTACCTGTGAGCTCGGCTGTCTCAGCTCGTCCACCCTGCTCGGTGATTCGCTCTTTGCTCTCTGACGCTCGGCGAGGACGACGACGCTGCCGGTGGGACTGAACCTGAACACAGAAACACGTGAACACGTTAAGACACGTGTGTCCACAATCCGGTCATGACAGCGCTCTGCGGCATGCCCTCCTCACCTGTCTGTCTCGCTGAAGCTGGACGACGGCTGGGCGCTGCGCCCACCCATCGTTCCCGGCGGCGCCGTCACCAGTGTGCTGCGTCCAGACGTGTCGATCATCACAGTGGCGCCCTCCTCCACCGGCCCGCCCTCCTCCTGGTGCTCTCCGGCTCCGATCCAGTCCTCCATCCTCTCCGTCTTGATCCTGACCCGGTCCATGCCACTGCTCTCCTCGGCGCTGCCGGTCCGCTCCGGCTCGCTGCTCGTCTCCACGTACCACTGCCCGGCCCGGTTGATTCGGAGGATGGGTTCCTTGCCCGTCCTGCCGACAGCGGGCCCGGACCCCTCTAGGCCGCTGTGCTCCACAGTTGGCGGCGGGCTCAGCGGCTCCTCGGCGGGGCTGACCGCATCGCACACCTCCTCCCCTCGTGGTGCGAGCAGCCGCAGGCCGCCGTGAGCACCTCCTCGCACCACGGCCTCCAGGGTCCTCCTGGAGCCCCGCGCCTCCTCCGCCGGCTCCTCGTCCATGTCGGCGAGACTGATCTTCAGGTGGATCCCCTCCAGGATCTGCGTGCAGCGGTCAATGATGTGCTGCATCTGCAGGAAGCTGGCGGCCGTCAGGTAGCTGATGATGTCAGCGAGCTGCAGGCAGAGCCGGCCCGTGTAGCAGAACGACAGCAGCTGCTCAAACACGGTCGGGTTTCGGATCACCGTCAGCGACACGGTGCTCATCTGGCTCAGAGACATGTGGTCCCGGAAGTACGGCGAGCTGGCGGCGAGGACCACTTTGTGCGCCCGGAAGCTCTGACCCTGCACGTTAACCACGATGTCGCACAGCCGGCCCTGAACACGCAGCTGGTTCAGGTGGGACAGAACCGAGTTACTGAAGTCCGGGATGTCCAGCTGGATACTGCCGGAGCGCTCCATGCTGCAGCCTGCGGGGACACTGCAAGACCAGAACCAGGTCAGAACCAGAACAGAACCAGGTATGTTCACACACACTAAGTCACACACCACCAAGTCTTTCACTGATTTTGGTGAAACTGGATCATATTTTATGGAGAAATATTTTCTAGTCTAACCAGAACCTGAGACCAGAACCTGAGACCAGAACCAGAGACCTGAATCTGTGATGCTTCACTTCAGATAATATGAAGGCATCACAGAACCTGATCCAGAATCAGTCTGACAGCTGGACCTGATCCGGACCGGGTCTCAGGGGACCATGTCTTCCTCCAGGTGTTCTGTGGACTCTCACCTGAAGGGGGTTCGGGCAGAGTTAGGGTCTGGTTCGGGTCTGGTGCAGTCGAGGCTTCAGTTCTGCAGCTAGCTGAGCATCGTTAGGAGGGCGGGAGATGACGGCGGCTCGGCTCGGTTCGGCACAGCTCGGCTCAGCACGGCTCGGCTCGGCCTGGCCCGACCCGGCCCGGCCCGGCCCGGCAGGCTGCAGCTCCACCCGCTGCACTCCTCCAGGCTGCGCAGCTCCAGCGGCGGTCGTGGCGGCTTCAAGGCCGAGGAACAGCAGCTGAGCTCGGGCTCCGGTCCGTCAGCAGCCGCTCTGCCGCCATTGCGCTGGAAGTCAGGCTCGGTTCAAGCTCGGTTCTGTGTCGGCGGACCGCCGCTGCTTTTCATCTTCCTTTTTCACGGCAGAAGGGCCGAGGCTGCAGGAAGGAAGGAGGGAAGGAAGAAAACGCGCGGGGCGTGCTGGGAAATGTAGTTCATGTCCAGCAGCAGAGCTGAGTAAACTGCCGCGGGAAAGACTTCAGCTCCCAGCATGCATCTGTGAGGAGAGAGGTCATCATGGCACTTGGAGTTTGGCAAAGAGTTCTCTCTCTCTCACACACACACACACACACACAGTAAAAGTACATATATGATATATGTATGATTATTATTCATTATGACGTCATCATGTGTGTTGTAATGAAGTATCAACAGAAGTAAAAAATACTCTGAAGTACCTCAGAGTAGTAGTACCTGCAGTACAGGTACATCCTCAGGTGTTTGTCCAACAGAACCAGAACCAGAACCAGAACTCGTCCAGCTCTCTTCAGGTGACTACATGAATGTTTTTATGTTTCATTAACTGTTTCTATGGTTACAGTGATGAAGCGTTGTCCTGTTCAGTGACAGCGCTCACGATGAAGTTTGCTTTAACTTTAGATAGATTCTTTATTGATCCTGAAGGAAATTCAATCATCCATCCACAGTAAACACACAGTAAACACACACACAGTAAACACACACACAGTAAACACTCAGTAAACACACAGTAAACACACAGTAAACACACAGTAAACACACACACAGTAAACACACACACAGTAAACACTCAGTAAACACTCAGTAAACACACAGTAAACACTCAGTAAACACTCAGTAAACACACACACAGTAAACACACACACAGTAAACACACAGTAAACACACATACAGTAAACACACAGTAAACACACAGTAAACACACAGTAAACACTCAGTAAACACTCAGTAAACAATAGAATAGAATCATTTTTTAAAATAAAAATAGAAGTAGAACAAATAGAGTAGAGACAAATATATAAAATTAGCTACAGAGACCAAAACTGTTTTTGTACCAGGCTGTAAACATGTTTATTTCTGCTGTGAAGTTGGACATTTGAACATGGGGACTTATGGAGACTGACTCACTTCTGCAGCCAGCCTCAAGTGGACGTTAGAGGAACTGCAGTTTGTTTCACTTCACGGACACGGAGAAATGAAAGAAGTTAGTCCAAGTCTGAGATGTAATCGAGTACATTCAGAGAATAAAGTACTTCAGTAATCAGAGTAACTTTGTTGTTTGAGCTCAGAGAGACACGAGGTGTGAGAGGAACGACTGCAGACTGAAGAGTGTCAACACACACACACGCACACACACACACACACACACACGCACACACACCCACACACACACGCACACACACGTCAGTGTGTATTGTGGTTAATTAGTGTGTTTGTGGATTCTGAATTTAATTTAACACCTGAAACTTTCTCAGACTTTAATTTGAAACATTTAAACTCACTCAAACTTTATTTATAATAAACTTTAATTAATGATAAAATTTTATTGATTTATATTAAACTCTAATTATAAACTATATTATTGTTTATGTTAAAGTTTAGCTGTTAAATTGAAGCTCAGTTAAAGTAAATTAATATCATGAACTCTTTATAAAGTTTCCGTCAGTGAACGTTCTTAAAATGTGGTAAACTTTAAATTTTTTCACATTTTATATTTGAAACTTTGAACATGAAATTTATTTTGGTCCATTTAAAAACACTGAAACTTTTTTATTTGACTAAAATCAAACTTTGATTTTCAGTTTTCACAATTTAAAACATGAAATCAAGCAAACGTTTACGTCACGTTTGAAGTTTTAATTTAAAGTTGTTTTGAAACTTTTGATTCTCATGATTGAAAATTAGACGATGAAACTAAACAATATAAAAATCTTTAATCAATGATCAATGACTCTTTAACATCGTTAACGAGGCATCATGTGATCAACGGTCATTAAACTTTAAATCAGCCAATCTTTAAAAATCTTGAACTTGATTGGACGAAATCACCTGAGACTTGAAGAGTTTCAGTGAAGCTGTCCACACGTCATTAGTGATGTCATGTGATCAGAGGTATCCATGCTTTGATCAGGATCAATAATTGACTCCATTAGAGGTCATGTGATCAGTTTGTGTCCACTTCACAGGTTTCATTAGTGAAAGCTGATTGGCTGCTAACGAGCCTCATTGATGATCCGATACCTGATCAATAATCAGTCACATTGACTTCATTCAAGAGTTTTCAGTGTTTACACTCAGTCATGTGACTGAAAGTAATAGATTACTTTTTCAAAGTCACTGAAGTTTAGACTTTTCAGAAATCTGAAACTTTATTTTGAAATCTTTCAAACATTTTTTTTTAATTAAAATTTAATTTCTAAAAGTTTAATTTAAAAAATAATTTAACAGTTTTTAAACTTTAATTAAAAATTGTATTTAATGACTTTAAAAAATGAAACTTTTTATTTGAATCTTTCATTAAAATGTTTCAGAAAGTTTCAATAAAAACTGAAACATAAACAATTAAAAAGTTTCATCAGGACGTTTGAAAAATAAAAAATGAATAAATAAAATTTCAAAGTAAAAGTCTGTAATATCCGGTTCAGACCAACAGGGGGCAGCACAGGACCACAAACAGACCACAGAGGAAGAGCGTCATCTTCAACGCATCCTGGAAAATCCTTCAAGTCTCCAGGAGAACTTTTCAAAACCCTGAACCAGACCAGAACCAGAACTAGTGTGTTAGTGTGTGTTAGTGTGTGTACAGTGTGTTAGTGTGTGTACAGTGTGTGTACAGTGTGTGTTAGTGTGTGTTAGTGTGTGTACAGTGTGTGTACAGTGTGTGTTAGTGTGTGTACAGTGTGTTAGTGTGTGTACAGTGTGTATACAGTGTGTGTACAGTGTGTGTTAGTGTGTGTTAGTGTGTGTACAGTGTGTACAGTGTGTGTGCAGTGTGTGTTAGTGTGTGTACAGTGTGTGTTAGTGTGTGTACAGTGTGTTAGTGTGTGTACAGTGTGTGTTAGTGTGTGTACAGTGTGTGTACAGTGTGTGTTAGTGTGTGTACAGTGTGTGTTAGTGTGTGTACAGTGTGTTAGTGTGTGTACAGTGTGTGTTAGTGTGTGTTAGTGTGTGTACAGTGTGTGTACAGTGTGTGTTAGTGTGTGTACAGTGTGTGTACAGTGTGTGTTAGTGTGTGTTAGTGTGTTAGTGTGTGTACAGTGTGTGTTAGTGTGTGTACAGTGTGTGTTAGTGTGTGTACAGTGTGTTAGTGTGTGTACAGTGTGTATACAGTGTGTGTACAGTGTGTGTTAGTGTGTGTTAGTGTGTTAGTGTGTGTACAGTGTGTATACAGTGTGTGTACAGTGTGTGTTAGTGTGTGTTAGTGTGTGTACAGTGTGTGTACAGTGTGTGTTAGTGTGTGTACAGTGTGTGTACAGTGTGTGTACAGTGTGTGTTAGTGTGTGTACAGTGTGTGTACAGTGTGTGTTAGTGTGTGTTAGTGTGTGTACAGTGTGTGTACAGTGTGTGTACAGTGTGTGTACAGTGTGTGTTAGTCTGACCCATGAAACTTCATTAGTGATTATAGACAACACAAGAACCTCCTCCTCCAGCTTCAGGACCCCCTCCACCTCCTCCACAAGAACCTCCTCCTCCAGCTTCAGGACCCCCTCCACCTCCTCCACGTGTGTCTCAGTTCTGATGAGCGGGTTTCGGTCCGGCTTGTTCCGACATGTCTGCTGGTTTCACTGCAGTGACACTGAAGAGACACCAGAGGGCGTCTGAGAGCTGCAGAGAGTCCTGCGGAGACTGGACCAGAACCAGGACCAGAACCTGGAGGGGTTACTCATTTATCAGTCTGCATGAAGTTTGACTGCAGGATCAGGATCAGGTTCTGATCCAGTCTGTGTGTATGTGTGTGTGTGTGTGTGTGTGTGTGTGTGTGTGTGTGTGGTCAGGTCCGGCTCGGTTCTGACTCTGTTCCTCTCTGCAGCAGGGACCAGGTCCTGATCCAGGTCCTTGATTCCTGGATCAGGACCTGGAAATTCCTCCAGAGGAAAACAGAAGGGGGGCGGGGGGGATTCTCCGAAACCACCCACGTGGGCTCTCCAGTATCTGCTGTGCTCGCAGCCAATGAGCGCAGAGTCCGGGGGATCTATTGACAGCTGCGGACCAATCAGCAATCAGGCTCCGAGCGGCCGGGAGGGGACACGCCCACTGCGGAGACAGCGTATAAAGTCCCGGACCCGGAGCTCCGAGCAGCAGAGACCTGATCCTCACATCAGAACCACGGACTAACGCGAACTATCCCGGACTATCCCGGACTAACTGGACTATAGCGGACTGTATCGGTGTGGATTACTCTCTGTGGACTTTACTAACGGGACGGTACCGGTACCAGGAGCAGCCTGCTGCAGATCTTTGTTCTGATCCTGGACCTGCTGGACTTTCTGAACAACATGACTCTGGAGGAGCTGGTCGGAACCAACGGCACCGAGAAACGGTAAGTCCCACAGACCGGGTCACAGACCGGTTCGTGCTCACGTCACGTGATGTGTTCTGCTGTTGTTGTGGTTCCGGTACTGACCGTGTGTGTCCCCGCAGGATGGAGCCCGGTCCGGCTCTGGAGGAGCTGCTGGTGGCGGCGCAGCGGGAAGACTGTCTGACGGTCGGAGTGTACGAGTCCGCCAAACTCATGAATGTGTAAGTACAGTACAGTACAGCCCGGCCCGGCCCGGCACGGCCCCGCAGCTTCACTCTCATCGTGACAGCATGCAGGTTCTGACCCGGTTCTGTTCCCCCCCGCAGTGACCCGGACAGCGTGGTTCTGTGCGTGCTCGCTACGGACGCGGAGGACGATGACGACATCGCGCTGCAGATCCACTTCACGCTGCTGCAGGCGTTCTGCTGCGACAATGACGTCAACATTCTGCGCGTGTCCGGCATGCGCAGGCTCGCTCACGTGCTCGAGGGGAGCCCAGAAGACTGTAACGGGAACGAGCACGAGCCCCGGGACCTGCACTGCATCCTGGTCACGGTGAGTCCACGTGCCTGATCCCAGATCAGCTGATCTGCTGCGTCACACACACACACACACATATACATGCGCTGTGACGTCACATGTGTCTAACCGTCTCCTTCCTGTTCTGCAGAACCCTCCGGTCCAGCCGCTGCAGAGTCCGGCCCTGCAGAGCATCAGCAGCTTCTGTGAGGAGAGCCGCTGTCGGAACCAGTGGGTCCCGTACCTGGAGCTGCAGGACCGCTGAGCCCGACTGGGACCAACCAGAACCGAGTCAGACCGCTGCGGAGCGGTGAGAGTCCAAACAGCCGAACCTGCTGAAGAGGAGCCACGGCGTTTGAGTTGAGACAGGAACCGGACTGAACCGGACCATCCTGCCGCCTGAACACGGGATTGATTTGACCGGAGGGCGCCTGAGACGCCGGGACCGGTACCGTACAGGTTCTGAAAGCTGGATCCGGAGGATCCGGGTCAGGAGCTGCAGAGTTTGATGGCGTGACACGTGACTGAGTGGCAGTTGCTGCTCACCTGAACTGTCACATGACGTCTTTATGAACTGAATGATGTCATGGAGTACGCTGTGACATCACAGCAGTGACATCACAGCTGATGATTTAAAGGGACAGAGCTCGTTTATGAAAAACTGTTTGATGATCTGATCAATAAATTTACTGATCGACACGAAACCATCGATTCAGAGTCATTCATGCAGGTGTGTGTGTGTGTGTGTGTGTAACTCTTGGTGGGTTCTGGTCTCTGACCCTGATCGATCCAATCGGACCTTCACTCTTCATGTGTCAGATTTTAAAATCTTTGCAGTCAGTGTAGCATCAGGAGCTAGCATAGCTACAAGTGTTTCCATTCAGTTTATCATGAGAGTGAATGCTGTGATTATGCTAAGCTATTATGCTAAACTAACATGTTATTTACTCAAATGTTAGCATGTTTTGTAGTTTGAGGCTTTCATTTTGTAATTTAGGTTAGCTTTAACATCCTGTTAGCGTCGAAGTCCTGTTAGCCATGAGTAAGTGTGTTGGTCCAGTTAGCTTCGAGTTAGTTTTCTCTGAGTTAGTTCAAGGTCAGTGAAATTAGAGTTAGCTTTTAACTCCCGTCAGCTTTAGTTTTTTTTTAGCTTCTGTTAGCTTAGCTTGGTCTGTCTGTGTCGATTAAACTTTGAATTTCAAAATAAAACTATTTTCTCTGTAGCTCTGTATGAAGTCCAAAGGAAACATTCATTTAAAAATATTTAGTCAGAACTTTAGTCGGGTCAAACGTTCAACAAACAGAACGTTAAAAAACATCAAAACTAGCTCACAGTTAACTTCAAGGTTCGTGTTAGCTCATAGTTAGTTAGTGTTAGTTATGAGTTAGCTTTTTGGTTTTGTTAGCCTGTAGTTAGCTTGTAGCTGGTTAGCCTCTTCCTGACAGTGTTTTAATAAATCAGCTGTGTGTTGTTCTGATGTTTTCTGAACGTTGTGTGAACATTAGGGTTTGACACTCAGAGTACACAGAGTCCTTCCAGCTGCAGCCAGCTCTGTACAAAGAGCCTCTGCCCGTGATGTCACATCCTGATGTCACATCCTGTTGTAAGAGGGACTCCGCCGCTGTGCTGACGCCACAGGCCTGTTTGTTTTGGCAGCCGGCCCGTCCCTGCTGGAGCCAGCGGGGCGGACGGGGCCACGAGTCCTCAGACAGCTTGACACAGACAGAGTCCTGAACCGACACAACAACACAGAGAAACGTTAAACTAACGTTTCACCCGTGCTCAGATACACAGAGAAACGTTAAACTAACGTTTCACCCGTGCTCAGATACACAGAGAAACGTTAAAGTAACGTTTCACCCGTGCTCAGATACTGCTGATCTCAGCTCAGACAGTTAGCACAGTTAGCTTAGCATTGTTCACAGATTAAACCATGAGTTTCCTGTTTTGGCTCCAAGTTTCTGCACAAGCTCTACATATAGTAAACACACACAGAGAGTTAATATAACATTAATATAACGTTAATATTGATTTTACCTTCGTGTGTGTGTGTGTGCGAGAACAGGGAGTGTAAACACCTGAGAGAACTTTTACTGTTCAGTTAGCAGGTAAGCCTGTTAGCTTCTAGTTAGCCTCTACGTCCTGTTAGCTTCTAGTTAGCCTCTACGTCCTGTTAGCTTCTAGTTAGCCTCTACGTCCTGTAACTTACGAGGGGTTACCAAAGCTAACGTTAACATGCTAACATGGAGTTTCAGACAAAGTTCCACGTGATGAACTCTGAGGTCATGTGACAGAAACATGCTGTGAGTCATCATGTGTTTCCTGTCCTCAGTGATGCTGCTGGTGGTGGATGCTGATGGAGGTGGTGGATGGTGTTGGTGTATCACGGCTCGTGGACTGCTCTCAGGAATAGCATGTTTATTTCGGGTGGATGTGTCACAGTTATTTCTGTTCACGTACATGCGGAGGCCTCCCCACTCTCAGCACTGCATCACGTTACCATGGAAACAGACAGAGCCCACTGATTGGACCGTCAGGCGAGCAGCTGATGGGAGCCCCGGAGCCACGGACGAGTCGAGCTGCACATCGACACGCTACGTATGGAGATCCTGATGCTACGTCACTGACCATATAAGGTATGAAAGGATGCTTCACTGTTAGAGATGAGTCACAGAGAGAGGAGAGGAGAGGAGAGGAGAGGAGAGAGGAGGAGAGAGGAGAGGAGGAGGAGAGGAGGAGAGGAGAGGAGAGGAGAGGAGGAGGAAGAGGAGAGGAGGAAGGAGAGGAGAGGAGAGGAGGAGGATGCAGATGATCAGAGGTCAAAGGTCAAATCAAACTCAGACATCGTGTTCAAGCTGATCATCAAACAGGAAGTACACAAACACCTCCTCCACCCTGAGCCTCCTCCACCCTGAGCCTCCTCCACCCTGAGCCTTCATCACACTGAGCCTCCATCACACTGAGCCTCCTCCACCCTGAGCCTCCATCACACTGAGCCTCCATCACACTGAGCCTCCATCACACTGAGCCTCCATCATGTCTCCGTCTCGTCCTCCAGTTTTTACAGTTGACCTCGTTTGCTGTTTGCTTGTCAGATAAATGAGATGTAATCGAGTACTTCACATGTGTACTTGAGTACTTTACAGTAAGATTACTCTGCAGCAGTCAGACATTTTCTTCTAGCTTATAAATATCTGACAGACACAAGTTATTTTTGTCCCAGCTCAGGATAAATTTAGCGAGCGGGCGACTCCACCCGTCCCACCGCAGAGAAACCCCAACCACCTCCACACTTTGAAACGTCTAGGAAACGTTTTCTGAGAGTTGTCTTCAGTCTCTCTTTCAGTCTTTAAGTCTTTAAGTCTTTAGTCTTCAGTCTGTAGTCTTTAGTCTTCAGTCTTTAGTCTTCTTCAGTCTTCAGTCTTTAGTCTTCAGTATTTTAGTCTTTCAGTCTTCAGTCTTTAAGTCTTTAGTCTTCAGTCTGTAGTCTTCAGTCTTCAGTATTTTAGTCTTTAGTCTTTTAGTCTTTAGTCTTCAGTCTTCAGTCTTCAGTCTTTAGTCTTCAGTCTTTAGTTTTTCCTGGTCTCAGACTGTGGACAGCCTCTCTCTGTTCTCCGAGCTCGAGCCACAATTACAGACCATGTGCTGAGGAACCCCCCCCCAGTCTAACCCCACCCACCCAAACCGCTCTTTGATGTCAAACCAAACACCCCCTCCAGACCACAAACCAGGCTGCTGCAGGGACGGCCTGGAAAACCTGGAAAAGACTGGAAAAAAGGGAGAGTGTTGACAATGAGAGGAAGAAACCAAAACCTTTAAGCAGAGTGATGACGTCCAGGAGAAAACGTTGAAACAACGTGAATAAAACCTAAAGTCCAAACTTAGACAGAGTTTCCTGTTTGTAAAGAAATGAGTCATGTGACTGTAGACGTCAGCTGTGACCAAACAGTTGGAGGTTCGTGTGTTTGCTCATGAGCCTGATATAAAATACTTCATGCGCTCCCGTGTTGACAGTCAGACTTCATATTCACAGTTTGACAGTTTTTCACTGTAAAATCTGCTCACACGTTTTTACAGTGTAGTCTCTGTACTGTGGTCCGAGCTGGACTGGAACCGACAACCCTCCGGTCCTGAACGCAGCTGAGTACAGATCCATAATGAACGTACTAATACTAATAAAAAAGTACTGTAAGAGTACTAATACTACAAAAGTATGTAAATATATTTAAAGTCATACTTCATCCTTCTTGAGTAATGATATTTGTAATCTAAAGAGTACAGAGTACAAATACTCGGATACTTGGTTCAGAGGGCTCAGCTCGTCTTTCTTTATGCAAATATCAGTTGTTAGGATTTCCCAGAATGCTTCAGGGGACAAAAAAACAGAGACCAGGTCCCCCGTTTACCTGTGGACAATATGCAAATGAAACAGAATCAGCCAATGAGGAGCTGGATGAACACTGATCACAGGACGACCACCAAGGGTCATGACCTTCTGTTTGTCTTTCAAACTGAAAGCTGTGTGTGTGTGTGTGTGTGTGTGTGTGTGTGTGTGATCACCTGCTGAGTTCAGGTGACTCTCAGGTGAATTCTCTCTCCTGTCTTTGCTCCACAAACCACAGGGAGCCGCTGTCATGTGAGCCCGGTGCATCATGGGAGGTGAAGTGATGAAGTGAGTGATCAGCTGATTGACGAGCTGCAGCGTGAATAAGAAAGAAGGAAACGAGAACATGCTAATCTGATGCTAATGCTAACGCAACACGACATGAGGCTCCTGCAGTGAAACTAATGTGTTTACACACACACACACACACACACACACACACACACACACACACACCACCTGTCCTGTCACTCTGCAGCTGTCTCTGTACAATAAAGCTTAAAAAAGGCCAAAACATATCTTCATATCTAATATATGAAGATATGTCTGAACATATATAAATTATATAAACATATAAACCTAGATAAGCATATATAAACATATATTTGTTTCAGTGTCTGATGTGTTTATGATCAATAAAATATTTCTTCTTTCTTCTCAGTCAGCATCTTTCTTCTCTGTTGCCATAGTTACGTCTAAACACAGCGCCCCCTGACGACGGCTGTGACTGACGGTTTATCCTGAGAACACTCTGCCCCGCCCACTTAATGAGAGGTAACGGCTACGGCCAATCAGGCGACGGGACAAAGTGTCAGGACGAGGACGGTTCACAGTGCTCTGTCCGTCCGTCCATCCTCTCCAGCTGCTTCTTCTTCTGTGGTGTGTAACGAACTGTGTCTCAGGTTCAGCCGCCGTCACGCCTCCATTCAACCTGCAACACAATGACACACCTGACCTGCACAGCAACTGACACACACACAGACACACACGGTGGGAAAACATGAGGCGGGACAGGAAGTGATGCAATATATATATTTATTAAAGTTAGCATGTCAAAGAGACAATAAAGATGGAGAACCTTTAAAAAACCTTTAAAGAACCTTTAAAGAACATTGAAATAACCTTTCAAGAACCTTTATTGTCTCGCGTAAAGATGTGAGCTCCACCCATCCTCCGTCCTTGTCTCGTCTGTGTCGGCCGTCAGCTGTTTAGGGGGTGGAGGAGACAAAAATAGAAATAATAGTCCCCGACCACGACCACAGGAGCCCCCACCCTGTCACTCCTAATGACCGACCCCCAAACACACCACAGCAGCTCCTGAAGACCCCAAACCACCAAACCAGAAGACCACCAGACCTCCATCCACACAGGCCTCGCCCTGCTGAGGGAGGGGCTCCAACCACAACAGACCAGAACCAGAACCAGGACCAGAACCAGGACTCCAGGAAAGAGGACCCAGAGTCAGCTCTGCTGCAGAGAAGTTCAAGTAGCAGACACACGTCAACATCAAGAGTGTGAATCACCCCTTCAATGACTAGAAACAAACCACGACTGAAAGAGACCAACAAGAAATATACTGAAATATATACAGTGTTATATATTAAACTGAAATATATACAGTGATATATTAAACTGAAATATATATACATGTTATATATTAAACTGAAATATATACAGTGATATATTAAACTGAAATATATACGTGATATATATCAAACTGAAATATATATGTGTTATATATTAAACTGAAATATATACCCGATATATATTAAATTGAAATATATATACATGTTATATATTAAACTGAAATATATACAGTGATATATTAAACTGAAATATATATACATGTTATATATTAAACAAATATATACGTGATATATATCAAACTGAAATATATATGTGTTATATATTAAACTGAAAAATATACCTGATATATATTAAATTGAAATATATATACATGTTATATATTAAACTGAAATATATATATGTGTTATATATTAAACTGAAATATATATACGTGATATATATTAAACTGAAATATATACCTGATATATATTAAATTGAAATATATATACATGTTATATATTAAACTGAAATATATACAGTGTTATATATTAAACTGAAATATATACGTGATATATATCAAACTGAAATATATATGTGTTATATATTAAACTGAAATATATACCCGATATATATTAAATTGAAATATATATACATGTTATATATTAAACTGAAATATATACAGTGATATATTAAACTGAAATATATATACATGTTATATATTAAACAAATATATACGTGATATATATCAAACTGAAATATATATGTGTTATATTTTAAACTGAAATATATACCTGATATATATTAAATTGAAATATATATACATGTTATATATTAAACTGAAATATATATGTGTTATATATTAAACTGAAATATATATACGTGATATATATTAAACTGAAATATATATACGTGTTATATATTAAACTGAAATATATACCTGATATATATTAAATTGAAATATATATACATGTTATATATTAAACTGAAATATATACAGTGTTATATATTAAACTGAAATATATACGTGTTATATATTAAACTGAAATATATATACGTTATATATTAAACTAAAATATATATACATGTTATATATTAAACTGAAATATATATACGTTATATATTAAACTGAAATATATACGTGTTATATATTAAACTGAAATATATATACGTTATATATTAAACTAAAATATATATACATGTTATATATTAAACTGAAATATATATACGTTATATATTAAACTAAAATATATATACATGTTATATATTAAACTGAAATATATATACGTTATATATTAAACTAAAATATATACGTGTTATATATTAAACTGAAATATATATACGTTATATATTAAACTGAAATATATACGTGTTATATATTAAACTGAAATATATATACGTTATATATTAAACTAAAATATATATACATGTTATATATTAAACTGAAATATATATACGTTATATATTAAACTGAAATATATATACGTTATATATTAAACTGAAATATATACATAATATATATTAAACTGATATATATATGTAATATGAAATATATACCTGTTATATATTAAACTGTAATATATATGGTGCCAATGTTAGCTCAGTGTGTTAGCTGCTGTTAATGGATTCTCAAGAGCTCAGCATGTCTGAGAACTCCTGCAAGACTGCAAAACTTCATCACACACACACACACACACTCTCACACACACAGCGTGTTGTGACACACACGCATGACGAGGCGTGTCTGCAGTGGGAAGAAGAAAAATGTGCAGATAGCGTGCAGCAAGAAAACAACTCATCCCAAAATATGTTCCAGAACAAACAAGAGCTGCTGGAGGAATCTGACCCCCCGCCCGCCCCCACACACACACACACCTTACAACACACACACACACACACTGTGACTCACACTGGTTTCATCACTCTCAGTGTAAAGTCAGAAAACACCCACAGCAGACTTCAGGCTTCACCCTGCAGCCGACAGACGCAAACAAAACGACACGCCGACACACCACACACACACACACACACACACAGATGAAACTGAGTCAGAGCCAGCCCGCTTTAAATAGACCGGGTCCAAATGTCAGACTGACGAGCGAGACAGACCAGACTGAGTTTGCCCTGATGATGTTCATGTACGTTCATGGTCCTCAGAGGATGAATCCTGCAGACTTAAATGTAGTGCCACCATCAGGGTCCCGCAGGCTGTGTGATCCATTTAAATATGTTCAAACATTTAGCTCGAGCTAACAGGGCTAACTCTGACTTTATCGTTACTTTTCACAATAAATCTACTTCCTGTTTATGTCCCAACACGTCGTCACGTTAACGTTAACTTTGATTGAACACGAATGAAAACAAATGAACATTTTTAATCTGTCCATAGAGCCCCATAAATCTGCTACCAACTGTAGCTGCTGTTAGCTCATGTTAGCATGAACCGGAGCAGGTAACCAGGCTCAGCAGCCTCTATGGACATAATGGCAGAGGAGAAGAGAGTGAAGAGGACGCTGACGGAGGAAGCTAAGAAGACAGATGGACAGATTCAAAGTGAAGGCAGCTCACCTGAGCTGCAGGTAAACCTTCATAATCACTGTCATCAACAAGAATGAGTCAGACGTTTGTCTTCCACACAGGCCCACCCACAACGTCTGAAGGGGGAGGAGGAGGAGAAGAAGAAGGAGAAGAAGAAGGAGGAGAAGGAGAAGAAGGAGAAGGAGGAGAAGAAGGAGAAGGAGGAGGAGGAGAAGGAGAAGAAGAAGGAGGAGAAGGAGAAGAAGAAGGAGAAGAAGGAGGAGGAGAAGGAGAAGAAGAAGGAGGAGGAGAAGGAAGAGAGAGGTCTGTGCTGCAGCCTGACAGACGACGTTTAGGGCTTCAGAGTCTGAACAGCTGAGAGGTGTGAAACAGTCAGAGGTCAGCTGAGGTCACGACCCCAGAACTCCCAGCATGCTGAGCGCACACCGCTCACCTGTCACTGTTTAACACAGCCACACACACACACACACACACACACAGATGATTTGAATAAATCAGTTTGTTGTTGTCGCGTGAATCACCATCAGGTGTGTTCAGGTGTGTCACATTCCTCCATCTGACCTCCACACACACACACACACACACACACGCACACACACTTTCTGTGTCATCATGAAGGAATTATTCATTAATTTACTTTAATTTACTTTATTTACTTTAATTCTTTCTTTCGTCTCTGTTTGTCTCGTTCTTAAACTGGATTTTTCACTTTGAGTTCTGAACCATTGACCTGTTCACTGACTGGACCTGGACCGGGTCTGTTTGGAGGTTCTCGAGCTCTGAGGGACTCGAGGTGTGAATCTGCCCCCAGCTTTAGTCTTCAGTCTTTAGTCTTTAGTATCAGACAGTCTTCAGTCTTTAGTCTTTAGTCTTCAGTCTTTAGTCTTTAGTATCAGACAGTCTTCGGTCTTTAGTCTTTAGTCTTCAGTCTTTAGTCTTTAGTATCAGACAGTCTTCAGTCTTCAGTCTTTAGTCTTCAGTCTTTAGTCTTTAGTATCAGACAGTCTTCAGTCTTCAGTCTTTAGTCTTCAGTCTTTAGTCTTTAGTATCAGACAGTCTTCAGTCTTCAGTCTTTAGTCTTCAGTCTTTAGTCTTTAGTATCAGACAGTCTTCAGTCTTCAGTCTTTAGTAGTAGTTAGTCTGCAGTGAGTCTGTCGGTTCAGTCTGAGCGCGCTCAGATCGTTGGTGTCACATGCCGGCTGCATTCCATTCCTGTCATTCCTCTCTGGCTGCTCAGGAATGCAAACACAGCAGCTCGACCCCACCGGGCCGGCTGCAGGACCGGCACCGAGTGTGAGAGGAAAACCCAAATATGATATCAGACAGTTTGAGAGGAAACAGCTCGGTGCTGTTGTACTGTTGGACCGGGTCGTGGTGTTGGACCGGGTCCTCAGACGTCTGAATCACTGTCTGTAGACGGTGTGTGGGAGTCGGCCCGGTCTGCAGTCTGTGTGGTCCTGCTCGGGTTCTGCAGACCCATTAAAGTGTGTTTGGTTTACCACATGTCTGCAGACGGAGAGACGGGCGGAGTCAGCGTGGAGCCAACCACCACGGCTCCGTCTGATTGGCTGACAGACAACAACATGAAGAGAGAGGGAGACCTGAACCAACCCGACCAGAACCTGCACAACGTTCATCAAACCTCCAACTAACGTCCTCCTCTGTCCTCCTCTGTCCTCCTCCTTCCTCCTCTGTCCTCCTTCTTCCTCCTCTGTCCTCCTCCTCCGTCCTCCTCCTCCGTCCTCCTCCGTCCTCCTCTGTCCTCCTCCTCCGTCCTCCTCCTTCCTTCCTCCTCTGTCCTCCTCCTCCGTCCTCCTCCTCCTCCTCTCTTCTTCTTCTCTGTCCTCCTCCTCCGTCCTCCTCCTCCTCCTCCTCTCTTCTTCTTCTCTGTCCTCCTCCTCCATCCTCCTCTGTCCTCCTCCTCTGTCCTCCTCCTACTCCGTCCTCCTCCTTCCTCCTCTCTTCTACTTCTCTGTCCTCCTCCTCCATCCTCCTCCTCCTCCTCTCTTCTTCTTCTCTGTCCTCCTCCTCCGTCCTCCTCCTCCTCCTCCTCTCTTCTTCTTCTCTGTCCTCCTCCTCCATCCTCCTCTGTCCTCCTCCTCTGTCCTCCTCCTCCTCCATCCTCCTCCTCCTCCTCTCTTCTTCTTCTCTGTCCTCCTCCTCCGTCCTTCTCCTCCTCCTCTCTTCTTCTTCTCTGTCCTCCTCCTCCTCCTCCTCCTCCTCCTCTCTTCTACTTCTCTGTCCTCCTCCTCCATCCTCCTCCGTCCTCCTCCTTCCTCCCCCCTCAGAGGTCAGTGATGTCACATCCAGTCTGGACTCGTCTTCCTGCAGCAGCTCTCCATGCTGACATCCAGCAGCTCATTTGCATCTTATTTGCATGGATAAAGACATTCCTAATTCCTGTCATTCTCCGCACACCTCCACCCTCCATGCCTCCACCCATCCTTTAATCCTCCGCCACATTCCAAACCGCTGAGTCACTGCAGGCCAACTGACAGGAAACAGAGCCATCACGGATCAGAACCACAGGTCCACTCTGTCACCAACACTTTGAGTTACATTGAGGTCATCAGACTCTGTGAGGTCATCAGACGCTCTGTGAGGTCATCAGACACTCTGTGAGGTCATCAGACGCTCTGTGAGGTCATCAGACGCTCTGTACTAATGTGACGATGTGAGGAACAAATGTCAGAATGAAATCTATTAAAAAGTTGTCACGAGGACGATACTGGTTTCACTGGACATTTAACATACATGCTTACAGACTTCCAACATGCTTACATCATACTTCGCATACAGAGACATCATGTGTTCATCCTCAGTGACCAGAGGGGCTGACCCGGCTCTCTCTGCCCAGACTGAGGCTGTTTTCTGGGGGACAGTTCATGAAGAGTCTGCTCCTGAAGATGAACCAAACTGAGTCGGTTAACAACAGATTTATGATTGTTACCGTGACGACCTGACTGTGTGTGCAGCGTGTGTGTCGGTGTCACACGTGGTGAACAGTGGCTGCTCTTATTTTGAAACGTTTAATTGAGTTTGGAAATGAAACAAAGTCGTCAGTGTTTCAGTCATCAAACCACACACTCGGATCTGAGTCCAGACAGTGAACCAGATCACAGGTCGGCCTTTCTCTGCTTCATCCTGTCATCTCCTCCACCCTCCTCCCTCCACCTCCACCCAGCAGCTGTCAGGGGTCCTGGGGGTCCTGAGAGGAGTCATAGAGGAGTTACTCAGTGAGTTCAGAGGAGAGCCGACTGAACGCAGCATGACTCAGCTCAACTGATGAAAGTCTCAATAACAGTCAGGGCTTTTACTGTGGCGGGGTTAACCACAACAAGTGACTCCTGCCACGTGTGCCGACTTCCTCCAGCTATGAACCGCCAAACGACCCGAGCAGGACCGTCTGGTAGGTCTGTTCTGGTTCTGAGGTTTAAGTACACCCATCAGATCCAGATCCAAGAGAACAGAGACCAGAAGACTGAGCAGTCAGAACCACACAGAACCAAACAACACCAAACAGAACGACACAGAACCAAACAGAACCACACAGAACCAAACAACACCAAACAGAACGACACAGAACCAAACAGAACCACACAGAACCAAACAACACCAAACAGAACGACACAGAACCAAACAGAACCACACAGAACCAAACAACACCAAACAGAACCAAAGAGAACCACACAAAACCAAACAGAACCAAACAACACCAAACAGAACGACACAGAACCAAACAGAACCAAACAACACCACACAGAACCACACAGAACTACACAGAACCAAACAACACCACACAGAACCACACAGAACCAAACAGAACCACACAGAACCAAACAACACCAAACAGAACCAAAGAGAACCACACAAAACCAAACAGAACCAAACAACACCACACAGAACCACACAGAACCAAACAGAACCACACAGAACCACACAGAACCACACAGAACCACACAGAACCAAACAATACCAAACAGAACCACACAGAACCAATCAGGACAAACCAGGTTCATAGATCAATAAACAAAAAGAGACAGATGAATGGTAAATGGACTGTACTCATATATCTCAAAGCGCTGTACACTACACCTCTCATTCACACACCGATGGTTCAGCCTTCAGGAGCAGTTTGGGGTTCAGTATTTTGCTCAAGGGCACTTCGACATGCAGACAGGAGGGGATCGAACCGCCGATGTTCTGATTAGTCGGACGTCCCGCTCTACCTCTGAGCCACAGCCGCCCCAGATGAAAGAAAATAACTTTGATATCCTGTATAAGCTAACATCAGCTAACAAACTGAGCTAACAGCAGCTAACAAACTAACCTAACATCAGCTAACAAACTGAGCTAACATCAGCTAACAAACTAACCTAACAGCAGCTAACAAACTGAGCTAACAGCAGCTAACAAACTGACCTAACATCAGCTAACAAACTAACCTAACATCAGCTAACAAACTGAGCTAACATCAGCTAACAAACTAACCTAACAGCAGCTAACAAACTGAGCTAACATCAGCTAACAAACTGAGCTAACAGCAGCTAACAAACTGACCTAACATCAGCTAACAAACTAACCTAACATCAGCTAACAAACTGAGCTAACATCAGCTAACAAACTGAGCTAACATCAGCTAACAAACTGAGCTAACAGCAGCTAACAAACTGACCTAACATCAGCTAACAAACTAACCTAACATCAGCTAACAAACTGAGCTAACATCAGCTAACAAACTGAGCTAACAGCAGCTAACAAACTGACCTAACATCAGCTAACAAACTGAGCTAACAGCAGCTAACAAACTAACCTAACATCAGCTAACAAACTGAGCTAACATCAGCTAACAAACTGAGCTAACAGCAGCTAACAAACTGACCTAACATCAGCTAACAAACTGAGCTAACATCAGCTAACAAACTGAGCTAACAGCAGCTAACAAACTAACCTAACATCAGCTAACAAACTAACCTAACATCAGCTAACAAACTGAGCTAACATCAGCTAACAAACTGAGCTAACAACAGCTAACAAACTGACCTAACATCAGCTAACAAACTAACCTAACATCAGCTAACAAACTGAGCTAACAGCAGCTAACAAACTGACCTAACATCAGCTAACAAACTAACCTAACATCAGCTAACAAACTGAGCTAACAGCAGCTAACAAACTGACCTAACATCAGCTAACAAACTAACCTAACATCAGCTAACAAACTGAGCTAACAGCAGCTAACAAACTGACCTAACATCAGCTAACAAACTAACCTAACATCAGCTAACAAACTGACCTAACAGCAGCTAACAAACTGACCTAACAGCAGCTAACAAACTGAGCTAGCACAGTTTGTATCTGAAAGTGCTGAAGAACAAAAACTGGACATGAATTTAGTTTCTCATCAGAGTGTGGTAAACACAAACACAACACACACACACACACACACACACACACACACACACATTCACACATTTCATAGAAACAGGAAGTAGTGAAAACATGTGATATTTTCTTTGTCTCGCTTCACGTTTCTCACGGATGAACTGATTTCTTTTAAACTCGTCTGTTTCTCTTTCAGTTCAGTCTGAATTGTGTTACTGTAACGTTGTCAATATGTTGCCAAACGTTTCCTGGAAATCTTAGTCTTCATCAGCTGACTGAACACATGCTAACACGTGCAGCTAACGGTAGCATGTCAGTGTTTAGACTGTGAGTGAAAATTATCTGATGACCCAGGTGTTAGCAGCATGTTAGCAGCATGTTGGCAGTGTGTTAGCAACAAGCTAAGCTAACCTAGCTGCTTAGCTAACTGCGCTAATGGTGCAGGTAGCAGCTGTGCGGCCTGTCAGAACCTGCTGAACCAGGTTTTGGAGCCTGCTAACAGCTGATACAGTTAGCAATAAGCTACTTTAGCATGTAAACAATGTGAGTCCTGCCTATGACGACAGTGAGTGTGTGCAGAGTACTCTAGTACTGCAGGAGGGTGTGTGTTGACGTACCTGTGTGTGTCCCTGCAGGTGTGTTTCAGGTGTGTGCAGACATCAGTGTGTTGTGCAGGATGTTCTGCAGGCTGACTCAGCTCTGTCCTGTTGACTCATCGCCGGGCCTGCAGGGGCAAACAGTCAGAACCAAAGGGGGAGGGGCTTGTCACGGACACTGATCGGTGTTTACAGCAGCCAATAGCGAGAGTGCATCCAGAACACGGCTAGACCGAACAGAACCTCTGAACCAGCAGTGTCCAACAGTGAATACAGCAGCCTACAGAAGTGGTTTTCTTGCCGGGTTTGGGTCCTGAGTCAGTTCAGTTAGCTCCACGGCTGACCTCGTCCATGTTACTGGTGATGAACATGAACAGCTGACGTCTCTTCGGTGTTCAACAATAAAGTCTGAATGAATTAGAAATGTTTCAATAAAGTTTTCTTGAAGAAATTTGAATGAAGTTCAAAGAGTTTTTGATGTTTTTAAAGTTTTGTTTGTTTGAAAAATGAAAGTGAGTCAGAGCAGACGTTAATTTACAGTGAACAAACAGTGAGTAAAAGTAAATGACACGCACACACACGCACACGCACACACACACACACACAGTCTGAAATGTCATCAGTGAAACAGGAAGCGAGACGACAGTGAAAGCTGTTTCTCCTTTCAACCTTTGACCTTTGTGTCCAGGACTTCCTGCTGATCCTCCCATCCGTGACAGGAAGGAGCTGAGGAGAGGGTGTGTGTGTGTATGTGTGCAGTGTAGGTCAAAGGTCAGGAGGAGACTCTCACACCTGAGCTGAAAACTCAAAGACAACCTGACAGAGGTGTTTGTATTATTTTGTCCACCCCCTGCAGCAGGAGGATGCCTGCAGGCCACACACACACACACACATACACTGACAGGTCATCAGTGACAGACCCTGCCTCCATGGCAGTGAAGGTGTAACTCTATTAGCTGACGAGTGCTGAGGTCACAAGCTGAACGCTCCTTCTCTTTTCGGACACTCATTGGAGGACTTGAACGCCCCGCTCAGGTCCAGGTGTGTCGTGTCCAGTCTCCAGGTCTTTCTGTCTTTGTCCTGGTCAGAACTGAGCGTGCTCAGACGTGTAGACTCAGAGGACACAATAATGTTTGTCCTGGAAGCAGCGAACACTTCCTGTCCTCCTGTAGAGGAAGCAGACGGTCTGTGGATGATGTTCAACAGGTCCTGATGCTCAGAGTTTCTGCACGCACTCAGTGACCATGTAAGGCTGCTGTCACCATGAACACTCTGTTCACTCTCAGCCCTGAAGACTTCTGGGAAATGAGGCCTGCTGCATGCCAGGAGGCCTCCAGGAGCTGTTAGCTTGTCTTAACTTTTTGTTAGCTTCTCATAGCTTGTTGTTAGCTTGTTTTAGCTTGTTGTTAGCTTAGTACAGTTGTCATGAACGGGGAAATTAGCTACAGAGACCAAAACTGTTTTTTGTACCAGGCTGTAAACATGTTTATTTCTGCTGTGAAGTTGGACATTTGAACATGGGGACTTATGGAGACTGACTCACTTCTGGAGCCAGCCTCAAGTGGACGACAAGAGGAACTGCAGTTTGTGTTTCACTTCACGGACACGGAGGCTGTGACTTTATCTTAATCTGTCAGGAGAGAACAGGAAGCTGTCAGCAGCCAAAACATCGAGGACAGGAAGTCACGACGTCTCATCATGCATCACTGCTCGTGTCACAGTCAGAGTATCAGCAGATGGTCAATGAGTGAAAGGCCTCGTTAGAGAAGAGGAGGGGTTAATG
Source organism: Miichthys miiuy (assembly GCA_036365135.1). Lineage (NCBI taxonomy): Eukaryota > Metazoa > Chordata > Actinopteri > Sciaenidae > Miichthys > Miichthys miiuy. The sequence goes on from CM071609.1 coordinate 409,856, forward strand.
GGAAATGTGGTCAAAGATGACAGATGTTTAAAACAGGCTACTTCATTAAGAACACATGATTGGATGCTAATTGAGCGTCTTCACCCCCAGTCCTGTCCCATCCCGTCTCGTCCTGTCGTGGTCCGCTGGGCCTCGCTGGACCAGCTGCTGCCTCATCTGAGACTCCCAGAGCTGCAGACAGACGCTGAAGCAGCTCAACAACAACCAGACAAGATAATTAATCAATAATTAATGTTTAGTAATGAACACACACGTGACCTCACAGCTAGGCTAAAGCTACATGTAGCATCAGCAGCTAACAGAGCTGAAAAAATAAGGCCACAGGTGAACACACTACAGTCTGTTCGTTGCATCAGTGCAGGAATGTTTCTGCAATGTTCCTGCAATGTTCCTGCAATGTTCCTGTAATGTTCCCGTAATGTTTCTGCAATGTTTCTGTAATGTTCCTGCAATGTTCCTGTAATGTTCTGGTAATGTTTCTGCAATGTTTCTGTAATGTTCCTGCAATGTTCCTGTAATGTTCCTGTAATGTTCCTGCAATGTTCCTGTAATGTTCCTGTAATGTTCCTGCAATGTTTCTGCAATGTTTCTGTAATGTTCCTGTAATGTTCCTGCAATGTTTCTGTAATGTTCTGGTAATGTTTCTGCAATGTTTCTGTAATGTTCCTGCAATGTTTCTGCAATGTTTCTGTAATGTTCTGTAATGTTTCAATGTTTAATGTTCTGTAATGTTCCTGCAATGTTTCTGCAATGTTTCTGTAATGTTCTGGTAATGTTCCTGCAATGTTTCTGTAATGTTCCTGCAATGTTTCTGTAATGTTCTGGTAATGTTCCTGCAATGTTTCTGCAATGTTTCTGTAATGTTCTGGTAATGTTCCTGCAATGTTCCTGCAATGTTTCTGCAATGTTTCTGTAATGTTCCCGCAATGTTTCTGTAATGTTTCTGCAATGTTTCTGTAATGTTCTGGTAATGTTCCTGCAATGTTTCTGTAATGTTCTGGTAATGTTTCTGCAATGTTTCTGTAATGTTCTGGTAATGTTCCTGCAATGTTTCTGTAATGTTCCTGCAATGTTTCTGTAATGTTCCTGTAATGTTCCTGTAATGTTTCTGTAATGTTCCTGTAATGTTTCTGCAATGTTTCTGCAATGTTTCTGTAGTTTCTGTATTGTTCCTGTATTGTTCCTGTAATGTTTCTGTAATGTTTCTGTAATGTTCTGTAATGTTCCTGCAATGTTTCTGTAATGTTCTGTAATGTTTCTGCAATGTTTCTGTAATGTTCTGTAATGTTCCTGCAATGTAATGTTCTGGCAATGTTTCTGCAATGTTTCTGTAATGTTCCTGTAATGTTCCTGTAATGTTCCTGTAATGTTTCTGTAATGTTTCTGTAGTGTGTGTGTGTGTGTGTGTGTGTGTGTGTGCGTGTGATCTGAGAGCAGAAAACTGTTTTTAAAGCTGCTGAAAGAAACACATGAAACAAGAGGTCAGTGAACGCATCTCTCAATACAAACTGAAAGCTTTGAATCACAAAAACAACACAAATAATTCAACAAGTCATGACGTTGAAACATTACAGGAACATTACAGGAACATACACACACACACACACACATGCTGGACTCCTGTTTGATGATGTCATGGTTTTCCAGGACACACATACGTAGAGGAAAAGGTGTGTGTGTGTGCGTGTGTGTGCACAGACATCATGCAGACTTTTATTTTGGTAGTCTGCTTTTATTTTCAGTTTTCTTCATGTTGTGACTCAGAGAGAGAGGGAGGGCGAGCGAGCGCAAACAGGAAGTGTGAGGAGTTTCCAGCGAATCAGAGCGTGGTGTTCATTCTTCACATTCCTGACCTCCTCTCTCCGTCCTCCTTTGTTTCTCAGCTCCATGTGGATTTTCCAGTAACACGTGAACTCTGAGCAGGCAGCCCAACTCCTTATTTGGTCAGTCTGGATCAACAGACACTGGAAAACCTGGAAAACCTGATAAACCTGGAAATCCCCTGAAATTGTTTTGCCGATGCGTTCACTGACCTGTTTGTTTGAGTTTGTTTTCACTCATAAAGACTCTTTAAGACTGTTTAAGACTTAGTTACTCTAGACGGGATCACCCTGGCCTCCAGCTCCACTGTAAAGAATCTTGGAGTTGTTTTTGATCAGGATTTGTCCTTTAATGTCCACATAAAACAAATTTCGAGGACTGCATTCTTCCACTTACGTAACATCGCCAAAATCAGACGCATCGTATCTCAAGCGGATGCAGAAAAACTAGTCCACACATTTGTTACTTCTAGGCTGGACTATTGTAACTCTTTGCTATCAGGCTGCTCCAATAAGTCTCTGAGGACTTTGCAGCTAATTCAGAATGCTGCTGCACGTGTTCTGACAGGAACCAAGATCAGAGATCACATCTCTCCCATTCTGGCTTCCTTGCACTGGCTACCTGTTAAATCTAGAATAGAATTTAAAATTCTTCTCCTTACTTACAAAGCTCTTCATGGTCAGGCACCATCATATCTAAAAGAGCTCATAGTACCTTACTACCCCTCTAGAACACTGCGCTCTCAGGATGCTGGGTTCCTTGTGGTTCCTATAGTTTCCAAAAGTAGATTGGGAGCCAGAGCTTTCAGCTATCAGGCTCCTCTT
>CM071609.1:420000-465000 GCA_036365135.1 Miichthys miiuy
TCATCTCTCTGGAGAAAACCGACGCTGAATTTTTCCTCAGCGTAATTTGGGTGTTTAACTCCTAACAACACATGCAGACACACACACACACACACACACACACTCACAGACACGTGCAAACACACACACACATGCACAGACAGACACACACACCACAGGGCTCCACCTACGGGCCGCAGGGCTCCACCTAGCGTTACTATCTGCAATGTTCCTGTATTCTATCTGGACCGTTAGCTTCATAACGTTAGCAAGCATTGAGCTAACGTTATGAAGCTAACGCCACAGTCTGTCAATATATGTGCCATGTTAGCACTAACATTAGCTTGTGTGGCTAACTGCGCACACAGACTGATACTACGACTCCCAGGGTGCATTTCACTGTCAAACATCCAGTCACAGAGCTCCAGAGAGAGCTCTGACCCCCTGCTGTGAACGCAGCAGCAGCTCTGCTCACTTTTTCCTGAGCCATGACGTCGACCCCGGTTCACAGGAACATCACTCCACCCGGGCCAGGGAGCGCTTGTTTTCCCTCTCTGTGACTCACAGCTGATGTTTGACTCAAATCTGTTTTTCCAGGGAATTCCCCCCCCCCCCCAACACACACACACACACACCTCTCAGGTGGATTCAGTCTCTCTGCAGGTGCTTCTTGTTTTTGCAGGATGAGGTCATTGCTCCAAGAATGTAGTCTGACATCATCTGAAGAGGTGAACTGTGAACACACACACACACACACACACACACAGCAGTCAGCTGATGTGTTTCGGGAAGTGTTGAAGGATCTGTGGGAAATACAGTGAGAGGGCGAGCGAGGCTGATCTCATGTGAGCTGATGACATCCCCACCCCATGCAGGCACGGGATTGGATGAGTCAAACAGTGAGCTGGGCTCAGCTGACCAATCAGAGGAGGAGGCCGAGGATGGTGAGAGGGTGGGCGAGCGAGGGAGAGAGAGTGATCACATGACGCACTGAAAACAATAAACAAGAAAACTGAGTCATCATTTCTGATACTAACAACACAAAAACACCATGATGAGTTTATGTGTCAGAGCTGTCAATCAACAGCAAGCCCCGCCCCCTGTGGTGTTGACACAATAACCTGATGACATCACACGTGAACACACGTGAACACGTTAGAGTGACTGGAACAGAAACAACATGACATAAATATGATGTCACGATCACATGATCAGGAAGTGCTCCTGCTGACTCAGCTGTTCAGGTGAACTCTCACCTGTCGGCGGTCCATGTGGGAACCTTTGATGTGTTCTGGGAACTTAAAGCTGCTGATGAAGACGGAGCGACCACAAACAGAGTCAGTGTTTACAAACGACACCCGGCCGAGTCACGGCAGCTGGTTCCCATGGAAGCAGCAACGAACTGAGCTAACACGAGCTAACAGCAGCTACAGTTTACTGATACTTTGATCATGTGATCTTGTTTTAATAGTCCAAAAAAAGTAATGTAGTAAAAATATGAAGTAATATAAAGCAAAAATACTCTAAGTACTCTGTAAAGTACTTAGTTACTTTCCAGCAAATCTGATGGTGTCGCGTTGCTGCTGTGACACAATGATCAATGCTAATGGATGCTAACATGCTAACCTCAACACTCAGCACGGCATTGATTGATCATGACATCATCATGACATCATCAAACAGCTGTTGGACCGGCCGGTGTTTGGACTGTTTCCTGGTTCTGGTTCAGAAGGACTCAGACAGTGAATGTGGGCTTTTATTAGAGGCAGACGGCTGGGTTCTGCTGCGGTCCACAGCTTTGCATTTCTGGCCGCCAGCGACCCAGACTGAGCCAGGACACACACACACACACACACACACACACACACACTGTGGTGAGCTGAGTTGAGGACGAGACAGGGAGGAGGAGGAAACCCCGTCTGGACTTGTGACCCTCTGACTGTCTGAGAAAGTTCTGCTGGGACTGAAGCTCCAGAACCCGACACACATGTTCTGACCCTGAGACCGGGTCCACACCTTCACGCCTGCATGCTGACACGCTAAGCTACACATGCTAACACGCTAAGCTTTAGCTCACAGACCTACTGATAATAATCATCAATAATCAGAACCAGAACCAGAACCATACATCAGTCTGTTGGACTGACTCTGTCTGTCTCATCCTTCTTTCTCACACCCTCTCTCCTCCTCCCTCCCCCGCTGTCATGTGATACTGGGCACACAGCCGACTCCCACTGAAGAGGTGAACTGACACACACACACACACACACACACACACACAGTGTTGTGCTTCAGATGTGTTGCAGATACTACAGATACTGTAGTTTCTGTAGTTTCTGTAGTATCTGCAGCCTCTCTGTGTAAACAGGGTGAGAGTTTCCCAGCATTCAGTCTGATCTTCACAACAACCATAAAGCTGAAACACAACACTGTGTGTGTGTGTGTGTGTGTGTGTGTGTGTGTGTGTGTGTGTGTGTTCAATTCAATTTTTCAGTTCAGTTTGTTTCTACAGCTCCAGATCATAACTTCAGTTATCTCATGACAATGGTGTCAAATGCGGCACTAAGATCTAACAGGACAAGTACAGAGATGAGTCCTCTGTCTGATGCCATTAGGAGGTCATTTGTCACTTTGACTAGTGCGGTCTCTGTGCTATGATGCACTCTAAATCCTGACTGAAAATCCTCAAATAAACTGTTCTTATGGAGAAAGTCACACAGCTGATTAGCTACAGCTTTCTCAAGTATCTTAGAGAGAAAGGGAAGGTTTGATATCGGTCTGTAGTTGGCTAAGACCTCTGGATCTAGAGAGGGCTTTTTAAGAAGAGGTTTAATTACAGCTACCTTAAAGGACTGTGGTACATAGCCTGATAATAAAGACAGATTAATCATATCCAATAAAGAAGGGCTAACTAGAGGTAAAACATCCTTGAGCAGCCTGGTTGGGATGGGGTCTAGGAGACAGGTTGACGGCTTAGATGTAGAAATTATTGAAGTTATTTGATGAAGGTCGATGGGAGAAAAACAGTCTAAATATATATCAGGTTTTACAGCTGTTTCCAAACTTGCTGTATCAGAATGCAGATCAGTGCCTGTTGAGGGCAAGAGATGATGGATTTTGTCTCTAATAGTTATAATTTTATCATTAAAGAAGCTCATGAAGTCATTACTACTTAGACCTAAAGGAACAGATGGCTCAGTAGAGCTGTGGCTCTCTGTTAGCCTGGCTACAGTGCTGAAGAGAAACCTGGGGTTGCCTCAGGCTGCAACAGTAACCGGAGGTCTTTAAAGACCCTCAGACAGGGTGTGAGATGTGAGTCAGATCTGTTTACGTGTTGTTACGGACACGTAATGAATCGTTCATGTCATATTTCTTAAAGGGACAGCGCAGGGAACGTTCTGTCAACGCTACAGAAACATTAGGTTCAGTGTGATGAGGTTGTCTGAACGTTGGTTATTGGTTTGATTGATGTATTGATCACTGACGGTGTCTGATCAGGTTCATTATCAGCTGATCATCGTGTGTGTGTGTGTGTGTGTGTGTGTGTTTTAGCATGTTGACTGTATGACTCACTGGAAGAACCAACGTTACATTAACGTTACATTAACATTCTCCACATCTGTCAGCAGCTGCAGAGCAAACAGTGAGTGTGAACACGGAGTGCCTCCGTCTGCTGCAACATGCAAATCTACCTGTCCGGGAGGGGCGGATTTGCATACAGGTACACACACACACACACACACACACACACGCTACCCTCGTTAACAGGAGACTCCATAGAATACAGTGTGACTGCCTGTATCCATTCTGTCACTTCATGAGTGTTGGTGTACTGCAAAGACTTTCTTTGTTTCTTTCAAAATGGACATTTTAACTTTAATGTTTTCAATATTTAAACATTTTTCTGATCATGAAAATGATCATGGCCAAGAAAAGATAAAGTTTTACCTGCATAACCTGGCTGCATGCACTGATATCAAGGACCTTATCAAGGACTTTATCTAAGCTTTAGATATATAAACTGTTTTATTACATTAGTGCACTAATTTTAATTTCCTCTTCAGAGAATTCATATTTTTCTGTGTTCATCTTGGTCATTTTCCACGTATGTGGATGATAAAGTATGCGTCTTTAAGAGAGGTTCCTTCATCCTGGATTGCATCTTATATCTTGAATAGAAACAAAAACTATATTTTATATTTTTTTTGTTGTTTTTTTGTATCATAAAGGCTGAACTTTAGTTGAAGGGGTCCACTGTTGGCTGGTACACAATGACACAGTTCCTTCTTGGATAGGATGGGCCGACATTCAAACTCCAATATGCATAAAAATAAGAAATAAGCTAAATTAATAATATTCATTCAAAAACTAATCATCTGAACCAAATTATTGAATATTTTTATTATGTTTTTGTAACAAAATATAAAGGCTCAACTTTGGGGCAAGTGGCTTAACCATTTTCAAGCTTGATACTTTATCACTATTGGTGCTCTCTCACTCCGATTCACTGTCTAAGTCTCTTGACCATAGCTGTCTGTGTATTTTGGCTTTGTATTATGGCTAAAAGGGTAAAACCCCCTGCTCACATTAGGGCCACAACTTTATTTTACACTACATAAAGGCCACTCCAAGCGGCAAACTGTGTCTGGGAAATGAAGCCAATGCGGAAGTGCCAAAAACCGTAAATGCTATAGGTTGGCTACAGAACATTTCAACCTCCATAAGTCCCCATGTTCAAATGTCCAGCTTCAAAGCAGAAATAAACATGTTTACAGCCTGGTACAAAAAACAGTTTTGGTCTCTATAGCTAATTTCCCCGTTCATGACAACTGTACTGAGGGTGAATTTATTTAATCTCACTGATTCAAATTATAGTTGGTTTAAAATTACGCAGCATGGCCGCTTCGAATGACAGTCAGGTGCCGTTAGAGCTGGCTTATTTAAGCACCCAGGCGGCACCTGTGACCTGCTGATAATCCACGTCTTTGCCTATTTTTAGATTAGCTGGGGGGTGCATATTTTGAGCTTCAAAATGCCACTTCAGAAACCTATGGGTGATGTCATTCATGCACTGTCCATTCTTTATACTGTCATTGGGCCACTCTGCATTTTGGATTTCAACAGTACGTTGAAAAGGTTTTCGTTATGCCAGTTTGTAAAACATAGATTATTGGTAATGATGTCCTGAGACCTTGTGAGTTTTTCTCACAGTCTGTCCCTGAATGGAGTAACAAATAGTGACAAATATTCTGCATCGTCATCCAAGTACTGTTTAAACAGGGCCTCTCCTTCTGAGCTAATGATGTGTCTTCCAACATACTGCAAGAATTCACCCAGCTCAGTGTTTTTGGTGGCAAGCCCTTCATAACCTGATAAATATTCATAGATAAAATGTATTTATTTATACATTATTTTATCTTAAAATCAGATTGGACCGTTGTGGACAAAGAATTAAAATGTGATCTGAGATGTAAAGTTAGGGATGTAAGGGAATGTCAGCTAGCCATGTATGGTCATGCCAACTCGAGTACACCACAAGCATCTTATTTTTGTTCAAATAGTATTCTTAAAAGATTTGAGAAATTATAAATGATATTAATTTGCAAATCATAAATTATAGTTTTCTGAGGTATTTGGACTGACTTGAACAACAAGGCTGACTTTGAACAAAGGTAGAGGTTGGACCAGAAAGGTACCAGTCAAACTCTGTATCCAGTTACCACTCAATCAATGCAGTTCCATATTTTACACTGGCAGTCCTTGCTAATAGTACAAACATGGACTAATAGATTTCTTTTTTAAGAGTTAGGCTTGTAGAACATAGTGGTGTTATACACATTATGAATCAGACACTGGAATATTTGTTTTAAAATGGAAAAAATATGCAAATAATAAATATCCCATCCAAGTACTGACATTCTGTGTTTGTATGTGTCACAAAAACTAATGGAGGTGTCAAGCTGTGGCTGAATTTACATCAACTTCTATACAAAGGGGCTTCAAGTGACAACAGTTTCACAGTGTGAGGCCTGCACAGGCTGGAAAGTGAGACTGTTTAACAGGCTGACTGTGGATCAGATCATTAGACCTAGTAGTTTACCTTTGAGTAAGAACTATTTTGGTTGGCAGATTGGATAAAAAAAGAAAAAATGACCTGTCAGCCTCCTTAGAAACACATCTCACTCAATAAATGGTCTCATATATTTATGTCAGTATCATCTATACTTTCCAAATCTCAAAATAACATGTACTCGTGGTTATTATGCCAAAATGCCATATGTGAATAGATGTTTTGTGATGTAAAATGCCTTGATTAACTATTTTTTCTAAGTGGCTTGTAGTTTATGGCCTAATTTTCAACAAAAACATAGTCCTTGTACTCCCACCCTTTACAGTTTAAACAGAATCTGTAACAACTTATAGCAAGGGTACATGAACTATTCATGCATGACTTGACTTCATGTATTTTATGCATGAATTGATGCAGGAACAATACTTTAATTAACATGCAACAAGTAAAGACTTTAATATCTGAGTTATTAATGATAATACACGTGAATTCACAATTATAGCACCAATAATCAAAGATTTTTCATCGTTGTTAAAGATGGACAGAGCACCACTTTATTTGAACAGCCACAAGCATGATGAGGTCATTAAGACATATTTCTTAGTTTATCATTATTACAACAGTTTTTTACCCTGTCCCTTTAGCTGCAGACTTACCTTTGAAGAAGACATGAACATCATTAATAACGTTTAAATCATTGACTGAAATATCTTGGCTTTTGCATTAAGTTGTGAATGAGTTATTGGTAATTATTGTGCATAGTGCATGAATAGTTCATGTACTACATTAAAGGAATTCATGCTGTGTGAGGCATGAAGGTATGCATGAATTCATGATGATGATGATGATGATGATGATGACTGATATATGATATTCAGTTTAGATTATTATTTTCTTTTGATAATGATCCATTTATTTATCCATGCTGGAGTGTGAATGTCTCTCCATGATATCTAAGAGGTAACTTGTGTCCTTGCGTACCAGCCAACAGTGGACCCCTTCAACTGAAGAACATAATGACAGATCACCTGAAGATACTATTTAGTAGAGAATTGTTTTGAACTTTGTTCTGTAAAACAAAATTGCTCACAATTACATCTTAGTGTTATAGTGTTATTATATAGTAGGGGATTTTTAGTGACTGAGCAAATCTAAAGTAAAGAAAGGCCATAGAAAAGGTCTTGCTGCTGACCATCCTATACCTAATTTCATACTGATTTATTTTTTTATTTTTTTATTTTTGGTTGTATAGTCCTTATTACTCCCATGCCTTCTGACCATTTTATTTTTTATTTTATCCTGTTGTTTTTTTTTAGGAGAGGGGGTTGATTATAAAATACTAATTTCTCTCCTGCATTCTGGGTTGCCTTTATTTTAATACAGTGTCAAACTTGAAACCAACTAAAGCTGAGGCTTTATGTTTCTTACAAAAACATAACAAATCATGTTTCAAGACACTGCTCTCTTCACTCAGTGGCCTGTTTAATGGCCCATCTACAGTCTGAAAGGCTGCCTGGGACTTCAAGCCATTCAAACAATGAGGAGTGTGAAAAGTGACGTGTGTGTAATGCGTCGTTGAAATTCAGTGTTCAAACCAGTAGAGGCACTCATGAGAAGGCACTTAAACACTCACACACCAAGACTGGACCTCTTGGCAAAAAGTTAATAAACCTGAACAGAGCATGTTAGACATGATTTCAGGCTGATTTAAGGCATGACCAACAGGGGACCTAAAAAATGTCCCGTGTTAGTTTTCAAGTCCAGTGTTGGTGAATGTGTAACGACGCCCAAGTCCACACACACACACACACACACACACACATACACATGAGTTCAAACCGGTTCAGCTGGTTTGTTATCTTCATGTCAAACTCTCGGTGCATCATGGGTATTCTTACTGTCATCGTTTCATTGTTTTTATGTCAGCTGATGACATCATAGCAGCAGCACTCCTGATTGGCCAATAACTGCAGCAGCAGTTTGTTTCCCAGGCCGCTCAGCATGCCACACACACACTGCATCATGGGAACTGAGCGTGTGGTGTGGTGGAGCTGAGGCGGAGCGGTGTGGTGGAGGTCAGGCTGTGGTCAGCTGGGACTGCTGGGTGAAGAGTCACTTCCACTCATCACTCTCCTTCATTCACGCCTTCATCACCTCCAGAATCCATTACTGCAACAGCATCCTCTACAGAACACCACCCAAAGCTCTAAACAAACTACAGAACACCACCCAAAGCTCTAAACAAACTACAGAACACCACCCAAAGCTCTAAACAAACTACAGAACACCACCCAAAACTCTAAACAAACTACAGAACACCACCCAAAGCTCTAAACAAACTACAGAACATCCAGAACTCTGCTGCACGTCCTACACCTGTGACCACATCACCCCAGTCCTCCAGAACCTCCACTGGCTCCTGGTCCCACAACACATTCAGTTCACAGCCCTCCATAACCAGGCCTCCTTCCTACCTCACTGACTTGCTCCATCACCACAATCCATCCACCAGCCTCCGTTTATCTGATGCAAACCTCCTGACTCCACGAGCCAGGACCAAGCACCGAGCCCGGGATGACTGCCCTCCTCCTTCTGGAACTCTCTCCACAAACACACAAACACCTCCTCCATCACCTTCATCACCTCCACCTCCTCCATCACCTCCATCACCTCCTACATCACCTCCATCACCTCCATCACTCCACCACCTCATTACCTCCATCACCTCCACCTCTTCCACCACTTCCATCTCCTCCATTCCTCCACCACCTCCACCATCACCTCCATTACCTCCATCACCTCCTCCACCACCTCCATCACTTCTTCCACTTACGTAACATCACCAAAATCAGACGCATCGTGTCTCAAGTGGATGCAGAAAAACTAGTCCACGCATTTGTTACTTCTAGGCTGGACTATTGTAACTCTTTGCTATCAGGTTGCTCCAATAAGTCTCTGAGGACTTTGCAGCTAATTCAGAATGCTGCTGCACGTGTTCTGACAGGAACCAAGATCAGAGATCACATCTCTCCCATTCTGGCTTCCTTGCACTGGCTACCTGTTAAATCTAGAATAGAATTTAAAATTCTTCTCCTTACTTACAAAGCTCTTCATGGTCAGGCACCATCATATCTAAAAGAGCTCATAGTACCTTACTACCCCTCTAGAACACTGCGCTCTCAGGATGCTGGGTTCCTTGTAGTTCCTATAGTTTCCAAAAGTAGATTGGGAGCCAGAGCTTTCAGCTATCAGGCTCCTCTTCTGTGGAACAAACTACCATTCTGGGTTCAGGAGGCAGACACGGTCAACACCTTTAAGAGTAGACTGAAGACTTTCCTTTTTGATAGAGCTTATAGTTAGTGCTGGCTCAGGTCATCCCTTACTTATGCTGCCATAGGACTAGACTGCCGGGGGACTCTCTCTCTCTCTCTCTCTCTCTCTCTCTCCATCTGTAAACATACATGTCTCATTATGCATGTTACTAACTAAACTTCTTCCCCGGAGTTTTTGTGCTCTGTCGTCCAGCAGGTTCTCATGGATCGTGGCTGCTGCTGTGGTCCTGCATGACGTCCACTACATATATTATTACTGTCATTATTGCTGCCATATCTCCATTACAGTTTATAGTTAGTTAATGATTTGCTGCTGCTGTGCATCTGTGTCTCTCTATCTCTATCACAGGTTCCACTGCTACTGTAATCATTTTATCATTCATTGTAATTCATTGTCATTTTATCATTCATTGTAATTCATTGTCATTTTATCATTCATTGTAATTGTACAATATGTTTGTGTTGACTTGTTCTGTACACGTGACATCTATTGCACGTCTGTCCGTCCTGGGAGAGGGATCCCTCCTCTGTGGCTCTTCCTGAGGTTTCTTCCACCTTTTTTCCCTGTTAAAAGGGTTTTTTGTGGGCAAGTTTTTCCTCACTCGAACCGAGGGTCTAAGGACAGAGGGTGTCACTCCCTGTACAGATTGTAAAGCCCTCAGAGGAAAATGTACTTTGTGACTTTGGGCTATACAAATAAAATCTGATCTGATTTGACCTCCTCCACCTTTTGTTTTGTTTCTTTGAAACAAAATAAATAAAAAATCAAACAAACTGAATCATGTGTCTGTGTGTGTGTGTGCATGTGTGTGTGTGTGTGTGTGTGTGTGTGTCTGTGTGTGTGTGTGTGGTGAGAGCATCGCTGTAACTGGAAATCACATGACTCTGAAGAAATCCCCACTTCCTCCTTCTCTATCCTTATATGGTCACATCTCGACAGACCCCCCCCCTCCCTGCAGAGAGATGATGTCATCAGCAGCATCAACAGTGTGTTTAGCGTGTTTAGCGTGTTTAGCATGTCACAGTGATCAAAGCTTCAGCTGATCCTCGTCTCTGTTTTCTTCCTCTGTGGTGGTCGGTAACGGCGCCCACAGACCCTCCATCCCCTCACACACATCCTCCATCACACAAATGTGTCACTTCCTGTGTGCACACTGCTCCGACTAAATGTTTCACACACTCAGCCTGTGTGTGTGTGTGATACTCAGAGAGGCAGGAAGATGCTTGTTGCCGTGGTAACAGTGTGGGATGAAGTAGCAACGGATGTAGTTGCTAACATTTGTTATTATACAAGCATGCTAACATTAGCATTTTAGCTTGTGACATGCTAATGTTTAGCTCTGTCCTCCTCCTTGCTAACACCATCAGTAGTGAAACTACAAAGTCCAGAAGATGGACTACAAAACGCTCATCTGAGATCCTTCCTAGATACTCCCCGCGCTCTGACCGTGTTGTTTCATGCAGGAAATATAAACGTGGACAACCCGGTGAAAAATGTGACGTCATCATCAACGTCAGAGTTCAAATAATAATGAATATTGTCCACCTGTCACAGAAGGCAGATGAAGTGTTTGTTAGCTGGTATGGGCGCTCACCCTCCTGTCCACTCATAGAGAAACATATTAGCAAGTTATGGCAAAGATATATGATGAATCAGCAACGGGAACTTCATGATGATCTGCAGGACGCTGGATGGCACAGTTCCAAACAGTTTGTACTCTGTGTGTGAACGCAGCTCCACAGTCAACAACAGAACACACACAATGATCAGAGTGTGACATCACGTCAACACGTATGTTCATATTCACACGCTCTCTGTGCAGGCTGATCACACTGTTTAAACACACTGATGGTTTAATGACTGAACGCTGCGTCCATTTTAAGGAACCTCCTTTCCTTTCCTAAAGGATGCTCTGTGTATCCTATGCTAAAGGAGGTAATAAAGGAAGCACTGAAGCTCCTTTCCTTAACAGTTGAAGGATTCAAACAGCTCTTATCATGACGGACACGTTAACACTTCAGTGAGGGAGGTTCTTCAGCAAAATAAACTATTCGACAGCACCGCAAGTTCTGTGGTTCTGGCTCCGCCCACTGATGGACAGCTGACGTCAGGTCACGGTGCGGGACTGTGAGGTCACGGTGCGGGACTGTGAGGTCACGGTGTTGGATGTTAAAGCTGACCTTTGACCTTCTGTGTCTGGCTATGAAGTGAGATGTTCTCACAGTCCGACGTGTCGAACATTCACACCTGCTGACAGACGACGACACGCAGGGGGGCCAACAGAGCCGAGCCGGCAGCTGCACACTGTCCTGGTCCGGTCTGAGACCACAGAGTCCTGGTCCGGTCTGAGACCACAGAGTCCTGGTCCGGTCTGAGACCACAGAGTCCTGGTCCGGTCTGAAAGCACAGAGTCCTGGTCCGGTCTGAAAGCACAGTGGACCGGGTCAGAGCTGCAGAGGTTCAGACGTCAGCAGAGTCCAGTTGGACGTCACGTTTCTGTTTTTAAACTCTGAAGTGAAGACTTCTGGGAAACGTTGGCTGAACGTTGGCTGAACGTTTGTTGTGGTTCTTAAGCTCGCCGCCCGCCTCGCGTCCACATCAGTGGTAAAGTTCTGGAACAGAGGTGCATTGTGGGAGGGCTGGGTTTCCCAGAAGAACCGTTTGGTCACATGTCTGTGTGTGTGTGTGTTTGTGTCTGTGTGTGTGTGTGTTTGTGTGTGTGTGTGTGTGTGTGTGTTTGTGTGTGTCAGACGCTGCAGCTGCTCGTCTGATCTGAGGTCAGCGTGTTCTCGTCTTCTTCTTTTTAAATCTGAAGTTTTCACGCTGACACACACACACACACACACACACACACACACCTGCACGTCATGTGACACACACCACAGAGGAAGAAGAGCAGTGAGAGGTTCGGTCACATGATCGTTTCAGCCAGCGTGTCGATTCAAACGCCTGAAGAGGTCAGACTGTGTGTGTGTGTGTGTGTGTGTGTCATTAAACGAGGTGACAAACGTAAACGAGGCCGTGTGACCTCTGACCCACCCGCTGATGAGCAGCAGTGGCGTTCTCACGCGTCGTCCTGCAGCTTCACGCGGGTCGAGTCATGTGACCCAGAGTTAGCGTAGCATGATGTGTGTGACGTGTTAGCTCGTGATGCTAACAAACGTCACCTGTCAGAGGTGTGACGCTGCGTTCAGGTGAACTCAGACATTTGATAGATGACATGTTCGTGCAGCGCGGGAACTCTCAGTGATTGGACCCCGACCTGTGGAGGACCCGTCCCCCTCTGCTTCTGATTGGTCAGAAACTCGAGGCTCTGGAGCGCGTCAGAGCTAAACGCAGCAGAAAAACAGCTTTTATAATGCTGTGACATAATAACACCGGCACCACCATTTTAATTCCCCTTCAATAACATCATCAAAATCACATGACTCTCAGGATCCAATCAAATGACTGCCGAGTCTTCTAAACCTGCTAACACAGCATGTGTAGTATCTGCAGTATCTACAGTACACGCAGTACATGCAGTATCTGCAGTATCTGTAGTAGTAGTAGTATCTGTAGTAGTAGTGGTATCTGTAGTAGTAGTAGTATCTGTAGTAGTAGTAGTAGTATCTGTAGTAGTAGTAGTATCTGTAGTAGTAGTAGTAGTATCTGTAGTAGTAGTAGTATCTGTAGTAGTAGTAGTAGTATCTGTAGTAGTAGTAGTAGTATCTGTAGTAGTAGTGGTATCTGTAGTAGTAGTAGTAGTATCTGTAGTAGTAGTATCTGTAGTAGTAGTAGTAGTAGTATCTGTAGTAGTAGTAGTATCTGTAGTAGTAGTAGTATCTGTAGTAGTAGTAGTAGTATCTGTAGTAGTAGTAGTATCTGTAGTAGTAGTAGTATCTGTAGTAGTAGTAGTATCTGTAGTAGTAGTAGTATCTGTAGTAGTAGTAGTAGTATCTGTAGTAGTAGTAGTAGTATCAGCAGCAGGTGTGTGACAGACTGAAGAAACATAAAAGGTGTGAAAACTGACAGCTGAAACTTCACACCTGTGTGTGTGTGTGTGCGTTTGTGTGTGTGTGTGTGTGTGTGCGTGCGTGTGTGCGTGCGTGTGTGTCTTGTTCCCACACTCTGTCTCCAGCCGTGACCTCCTGCAGAGCCCTGACCTCCTCTCATCATCATCAGCCCTCCTCCAAACACACTTTTCTGCCTATGTCTAGACAAACACTGGAGGAGCAGGAGGAGCAGGAGGAGCAGGAGCAGGAGGAGCAGGAGGAGCAGGAGGAGCAGGAGGAGGAGGAGCAGCAGAGTGTTTTTCTGATGAAATTCAGAGGAAAGTCAAACTCCCCTCGGGTCTCTGGCTTCAATGTTTCCTCACCATCAGAAAGTTTCCCTCCCTGTTTCCCGCTAACTGAACAGGAAAACCTCCTCCTGTTAGAAGAGGAGGAGGAGGGGGAGGAGGTCTGAAACAAGAGAAGAAGAAACATATAAATTGAAACATACAAGCACGTTGACCCTGTTGATGACCTGATTATTGTTCATTGTTGCTGTACATGCTGTCATTGTTGGCCGTGCCCTCACTGAGCGCGCCCAGTCCGCCTGTTTACAGAAAGACTACAAAAGAAGAAGAAGGAGGAGGAGGAGGAGGAGGAGGAGGAGGAGGAGGTGAATGCCCGGACACATTCCCGACATTCCTCTGCCTCCATCCAGGAAACTGGAACGTTATCTGGACGTTATGAAAGGTTTCATGTCAGACTCCTCCCCCTCAGGTGTGTTCCTGAAACACCTGTGATTGTTGCATTATCAGAACAGCATGTTCAGGTCGAGGTCACAGGAACAGGAAGCAGGAAGCAGGAAAATACTACAAAATAAAAGTATCATATGACACCATCAGAGAGGAGCAGTGCTTGCTGATTCCTGTGAGAAGAACTTTGTTCAGTGAACCGGGTCGCATGTTATACACAACATATATCAGGGCGGCTGTGGCTCAGAGGCAGAGCGGGTCGTCCACTAATCAGATGATCAGCTTTGTTCGATCCCCGGCTCCTCCAGTCTGCATGTCGAAGTGTCTGAGATACTGAGCCCCAAACTGCTCCTGAAGGCTGAACCATCGGTGTGTGAATGTGTGTGAATGGTTAGCTCCTCAAACTGATGAGCAGTTGGCACCTTGCATGGCAGCCAATGCCATCAGTGTGTGAATGTGTGTGAATGAGAGATGTACCGTAAAGCGCTTATTAGCTACCAACAGGGAATAACGTCACAGTACCGAGGTGATTTACAGACTTTATGATGGAAACATTGATAAGTAGTGAAGCGCTAACTGTGGTTAGCTCGGTCAGCCGTGTAGCTAACTGAACTGACTCAGCCCAGGATGCCAGGAGCCAAACCCGGCAAGAAAACCACCTCGGTAGGCTGCTGTTGCTGTGTTCACTGTTAGACTGGACACTGCTGGTTCAGAGGTTCTGTTGCTGTGTTCACTGTTAGACTGGACACTGCTGGTTCAGAGGTTCTGTTCGGTCCGGCTGTGTTCACTGGAAGGTAGACGCTGATGCTAGCGCATAGTGCTAGCTGCATAGCGGTGGAGGTGTAACGCTCACTCGCTATTGGCTGCTGTCTTCTGAGCATTTCCTCCTGATAAAAACACGTCTTTTATTTTTATAGAAAGAAACTTCTTTTACTTTGTAACGTGCTCTCACTTCCTGTTTCCTGTCAGAAGTTATTTCAGGCTGCATTCCAATCCAATGACCCGTCTGCTGGCTGCAGATGTGCTCAGGTGATGGACGGCGTGTGCCAGAACCAGAAGCAGGAAATGAGCAGGAAACCACAGAGACACGAGTCTGTCCTGACCCGATTACACAGAGTCCTAGCACAGACCAGCCCGACCTGGATCAGCTCAGATCACATTCTGCTGTGAAAACACGTTTGTTTTGTCTCTGAGGTCATCAGAGGAAACATCACGCAGACATCATGTCATCACCTCTGCAGGCGGCGGGACAAACGCTCGCTGCTTCCCGCTCCCGGGCCCCCCACATCAGGTCCTTTTGTCTCCTGCACTTCGGACCGGGCCTTTCCTCCAACACAGAATTCAAACAATGCCAAGAATGTCCACCATGACAGAAGAGTTCCAGTAAAGACAGCAGCTCTGTGTCCTTACAAGGACACGCAGAGGATGGACTAACAGCAGGCTGCACATCTGGACCAGAACACCAGAACTGGACCAGAACAGCTCAATGAAAAACACTTCATGTAAACTTGATCTTTGATGATTTTGGGTGTGCTGACAGAACTTCATGGTCTCGTGAGTTCATAAGTGGAGCAGGTCGGTCACGTTCATGAACTCATCAGAGTTCAGGAACACAAACTGGTTCCTCCAGTCCGAGTTCAGTTTGTTCTGTTTCATATTTCACATTCCTCCTTCATGTTCTCGCATGTTAAAAAAACATCCTGACAAAACATGAGAGACTTTATGATCTTTACGAGAAACTGGACCTGAACCAGAACTGTCTGTTATCATAAAAACTTGCAGGAAGAACACAAAGCTGAAGCAGCTGAAACACAGAGCTAAAAGAGGCTAAAAGGAGCTGTCACTGATTGGACGTCTATCCTCGCTGGCAGACGCTCTGCAGCTCACACCTCGTTGTCCTTGTCACGTTTATGATTAAAGCTCATAATTAGCAGGTGAGCGCAGGTAAACATGAATCCTGTTTTCAGTCGGCGGGAACGCAATGATCCAGGTCGTGTTCTGACCTACATCCATGTTCCAAACACACAACGCTCACCTGGCTTCCTCTAACACGCCTGACACACGCCTGAGGTCGACCTCGAGCATGACTGGATTCTTTGTTTTTTATTTCTTTGTGCCAAAATGTGAACGTGAATAAAACGTGAATATTAATAAAATGTGAGTAGACTTTCTTCATCTGGACGCCTCGTCCTTCCGTTTTGGACTTTTGGTTTTTGGTTTCAGACAAACTTCAGCTCGTGTCACTTTGCTCATGTCAGGACGTCACAGAGTTCGAGTGACAGCTTCTCTGTTGGAGTCACATGACCTTCATTTTCCCACAGAGACGGCGGGCGGTGGGCATCAGGCGGGTCGTTTCCCCTCTGAAGTTCCTCCATGCTCAGATCCTCCTGCTGAGGTTTCTGGTTTGAACCGCAGCCTCACAGAGGAGAGAAGTTTACACTGCGCCGGCCTCCATCGTCTGTCTGCATGTAAATGTTTCTCAGAGAAATCGATGAGTCATTACAACATCGATGAGTTATTTTTGGTTCAGAAGAACCTGCAGAGTCAGCTGGCTGAAGAGAAGAGCTGCAGATTAAAGCAGCCTTTACAAAGATCTTCACGTGAAGACACGTGACCGTGAACGTGGAAACTTGGAAACTATGTTTCTCTTCAGTCGATGAAGTTTGTTTGTTGATGTGCAGCCATCTTCCTCGGGACACATTAAGGAGTACCACAAGGGTCTGCACTGGGTCCTTTATTATTCACTCTACATAAATTATATCATCTCCAGCAGACATAAAACTTCTTCTGAGACTGTCTAAGACCTGAAAGCACTTCAAGCTGCTTCTTTATGAAAGTATCATGAATAAATAAGTTTTCTTTATTCTTTGAATGTTTTCACTCATTTCTTGAAGATGTTTCCAGGTCGATCTCATTAAACTTCATTAACCTGCTGAGTTATATTTGATGTTCTTCACTCAGCTCCTGTCATGTCTCAGGAGTTTACAGCATTGGTGATGGTCAGTGTCAGTGCAGTGTGTGCGGGATGTGCCCAGAAACGTATCCAATGTCTCTGTTTGTGGTTCTGTTGTGGGTTCCTGGAAAAAAGTTCTTGTGGCTTCAGGGAAAAAAGGAGTTTGTGGTGAAATTCATGAGAGACTCAGAGTGAATCCCAGACTCTGACCTCAGATCAGATCAGAGTGAGAACATGAAGCTGGGTGGAGTTCACTTTTCTCTGTAAAATTAGAAAGCTGCTCCTGGGAAACGATCTGTCTTCTTTTCTCTTCATGTAACTCCCATGAGCTTCACTTTCTCTTTCACCTCCTCCCTCCTTCCTCACCCTCCTCACCCCTCCTCCTCACTCCCTCCCAGAGGAATGTGCTGAGGTGATACGAGGCAACCCTCCAACTCAGCTCAACGGGAACAACAGAAACAACAACATGACCTCAATCCATCCGTCAGCTGCAGGAAACTGAACCACTGCTGCTGCTGATGAAGATGAAGAAGAAGATGATGATGATGATGAAGATGATGATTGCACAAGAAGAACATGCTGTGATTTCCTCTGTGCTGAGAGGAAGTGTGTTTACCTGTGAGTGAGTGTGCACAGAGAAAGCTGAACTCTGATCTGATCTGAGGTCAGAGTTGAACGATCACTGACGGGAAATCAGAGCAGAGCAACAACAACATGATGGCAAAGCACACACAAAGTACACACAAAGCACACACAAAGTTTGAAAGGACAGACCTGAGGTAATTAAAATCACAGAGTTTCATCCTCTGAGGACAAAGAACGAGATCGCTGCAAAATTGTCAAGTGATTTTAAACACGAGAATATGTACATAATAATAATAATAATAATAAATATTATTATTATTATTATTATTATTATGATATATGTGTTGTTTGCACGTTTATGTTTTTATATTGTTGCACATGTTAATATATAAACATGTGTAAACAACATATAGTTTGCACATGTTTATGTTGTTGCACATGTTTATATGATTTTTGCACATGTTTACATGTTGTTGCATGTTTACATGTTGTTGCACATGTTTACATGTTGTTGCACATGTTTATATGATTTTGCACATGTTTACATGTTGTTGCACATGTTTACATGTTGTTGCACATGTTTACATGTTGTTGCACATGTTTATATGATTTTTGCACATGTTTACATGTTGTTGCACATGTTTACATGTTGTTGCACATGTTTATATGATTTTTGCACATGTTTACATGTTGTTGCACGTTTACATGTTGTTGCACATGTTTACACGTTGTTTGCACATGTTCATCGTCAGAGAGATTCCAGTAAGAAGAAGGTCAACATCATGACTCAGCAACACTCGGTCCGCCTGCTGGTTCAGATCAGCAGGTCACAGCTGACACAAAAACAAACAGCTCAGATATTCAGTTATTAAACTTCATGTTTATGTCATTAAGTATTTATTTTAATATAAACAATGGAAAGTGTCTTAAAGGGGGTGAATGTTTATTTTATATTTCAAAATAAAACTGAATAAAATAGAAAAATATGAAGTGTTACATCATACTAGTGTTTTTTTAACAGAAGTGAAGATTTACAGACGGTGAGGTGGTCAGTGAAGCAGACACGTGAGTCAGGAGAGACAGAGTCTGTCTGTCTGTCTGTCTGTCTGTCTGTCTGTCTGACTGTGACTCATGTTGTCTGGTTTTTTCTTCGACAACCTTTCGGCCTCTGAACCAGCTGACCTGTGATGTCACAGCTCCACCTGGTGGTCGGAGCAGAACTTTATTTATTTACAAAAAACCACCTGAAGTCAGTTTATTATTTTCTTTTGATTCTAAAATCATCTGCAGACAAAATAATCAGTAAATCAATTAAACTGTACTAACTGATCCATGTTTGTCTAATTAAAGTGAAGCACATTCAGCTCAGCGTGTCTGTTTCAGGTGTGAAGACCTGATCTGAAACACTCGCTAAAGCAGCTAACCACTAATTAACTGCTGTTAACTGAATCTGCCGTTAGCAGGCAACAGAACCGGGCCCAGCAGCCGGGTTCATCGAATATTCAACTCTAAAATACCATGAAGAACACCTGAACATGCTGAAGACATCACTGTGTGTCAGTGTTGGACAGACACTGGAGGACAGAGGACAGATGGACACAAACAAACAAAGTTTGACTTCATGGAGACTTTAACTGTTATTTAAAGATCTGCAGAATCAGAGCACGACTCAGCACCTGACAAACGCTGAGTCATGATCCTGCAGGAATACTTAGTGTTCACACACGCACACAAACACACACACAGAAACACACACAGAAACACACACACTCTTACTTCCCGGAAGCAGTGAGCAGAGGAGAAGGAGGAGGTGATGCTCGTCTCCTCGTCTCTTCCCGGTAGTCAGACCCCTCACGAGATGCAGCACACCATCACTCGCGCACTGATTGGCTGTCGCCGAGACAGCCTCAGGCCAATCAGCAAGCAGGTCTGAGGCGTGTCAACCAACCAGCTGCAGAGCAGAGATGAGACGAGGAAGATAGTTCAGAGAGGACAGTGTGTGTGTGTGTGTGTGTGTGTGTGTCATAGGACAGATCAATAGTAGTCGGTGTGTTTGATCAGCTGCCCTGATGATGAGCTCACGTTGAACACACACACACACACACACACACACACACACACACACACACACACACACACACAAACACTGTCAAACATTGTGAAAACATGGTGAACAAATGTTTGTTGCAGGGGACATCACAGAGACTACGTCCAGGTTTTAGACAGTCTGTGGACGTCTCTGAGACTACGTCCAGGTTTTAGACAGTCTGCTGGGACGTCACGGAGACTACGTCCAGGTTTTAGACAGTCTGCTGGGATGTCACGGAGACTACGTCCAGGTTTTAGACAGTCTGTGGGGACGTCACGGAGACTACGTCCAGGTTTTAGACAGTCTGTGGACGTCTCAGAGACTACGTCCAGGTTTTAGACAGTCTGCTGGGACGTCACGGAGACTACGTCCAGGTTTTAGACAGTCTGTGGACGTCACGGAGACAACGCCCAGGTTTTAGACAGTCTGCTGGGGCCACGGAGACTACGCCCAGGTTTTAGACAGTCTGTGGGACGCCACGGAGACTACGTCCAGGTTTTAGACAGTCTGTGGACGTCACGGAGACTACGTCCAGGTTTTAGACAGTCTGTGGACGTCTCAGAGACTACGTCCAGGTTTTAGACAGTCTGCTGGGATGTCACGGAGACTACGTCCAGGTTTTAGACAGTCTGCTGGGATGTCACGGAGACTACGTCCAGGTTTTAGACAGTCTGTGGGGACGTCACGGAGACTACGTCCAGGTTTTAGACAGTCTGTGGACGTCTCTGAGACTACGTCCAGGTTTTAGACAGTCTGCTGGGATGTCACGGAGACTACGTCCAGGTTTTAGACAGTCTGTGGGGACGTCACGGAGACTACGTCCAGGTTTTAGACAGTCTGTGGACGTCTCAGAGACTACGTCCAGGTTTTAGACAGTCTGCTGGGACGTCACGGAGACTACGTCCAGGTTTTAGACAGTCTGTGGACGTCACGGAGACAACGTCCAGGTTTTAGACAGTCTGCTGAGACGTCACGGAGACTACGTCCAGGTTTTAGACAGTCTGTGGGGACGTCACGGAGACTACGTCCAGGTTTTAGACAGTCTGTGGACGTCACGGAGACTACGTCCAGGTTTTAGACAGTCTGTGGACGTCTCAGAGACTACGTCCAGGTTTCAGTCTGTTGAAGAGTTTTACGTGTTCGTTAAACAACCTTTTTATTTAGAAACACTCATTAAACCCAAATTAGGAAAGTTTGGAGGAGGTGAAACACTTTTTGGATTTCATGGGCGTTTCCACGGCGATGGTGAAAATATTTCCAGTGTGTGTTAAGTTGGTGACGGATGAGTCAGTCTGAGCCTCCTGAAGTTTACTCTGATTAAACTGAAACGTGGACTCAGAGTTCCTGTGAAGGTTCAGAATGACTCAACCTACACTGACCACAATGCATCTGGATTTCCCACAATGCCTCAGCTCTGACACAGTCCCATCACATCTCAACATAACGAACATGAGACAAAAACCTTAAAATACATTCACACTCCACTATATTAACAATTAGTCTGTATGTTCTACCTGTGCTGAACATTACCAAAGAATCTATGAAACTTCCAAGAACTGATTAAGGTGCACCAATCAGCTCATGGTATGGTACTACCATATGGTATCAGAAACAGAACCAGAACTTTGTGCAGAGTGGATCACAGGATGACGGTGTACCTGAGCCATCAGGTAACTTAAAGGTGTTTTGACAGTATCAGTATTTATTCAAATGATCTCACTCGTTTCTTTAATGAGACTTTCTGTGAAGACGTGCAGTGAAGTGTTTCTGCCAGCAGAGGGCGATGTGAGACCTTTACACCTGTACTGTGTATGATGACATCACCACGTGATGAGACAAAGTCCTTCAAACATTCAGGTTGATTTTATGGTTTATTTTGAAAGCAGCATTATTTTTTCATATATAATCTATAAAGGAGCAGCGTGGATCTCTAACAGTATAGTTGCTGACTGCAGTCCCCTCACATCACCCTCTTCCTCATACTGTGAAGGAGAACCTACAGTTGGCAGCAAACGTTCATCCATTTTACCTACGGTAGAAACATGGCGGACCCTGCCACTGTAAATAGAAAGGTTCACTGTGAGGTGACAAAGCATGGAAAGTTTCATTTGAAATGCGACACTTTTAAATAAAGTTTGAACATTCAAACAGAGAGAAGATCCCCAGTAAATATGAACCCAATAAATGAAAGCTGTCAGAATCTACATGTATGTGTGTCCATTACATTTCTGCCTACTTGTCCCACCTCAGCTTGACCCAGACTCGGCCCCCCTTTATCCCTAAATATGTTTTTTCTAGACCCTGTAACTGCCGACTAAAGACGGCAGTGAGCAGGAAACCCAAATCCAGGTTTGAAGAGGTCCTTCAGAGTCCACACGGTGGCTTCAAAGGTGTGTCGTCCAGTTTGTTTTGTGTTCTAGCAGAGGGTAAAGATTAAGAGTCCGAGGAGCAGATGGATCATACCCATTCTGATACAGAAGGCTTCACTTGAGGCAGCAGTTGTTGTTGTGGCGACAGTGGTGGTCGCGGCGGCAGTGGTGGTCGGGGCGGCAGTGGTGGTCGCGGCGGCAGTGGTGGTCGCGGCGGCAGTGGTTGTCGCGGCGTAGTGGCGGCAGTGGTGGTCGGGGCGACAGTGGTGGTCGGGCGACAGTGGTGGTCGCGCGGCAGTGGTGGGGCGCAGTGGTGGTCGGGCGACAGTGGTGGTCGCGCGGGTGGTCGCGCGCAGTGGTTGTCGCGGCGTAGTGGCGGCAGTGGTGGTCGGGCGACAGTGGTGGTCGGGCGACAGTGTTACACAAACTGGTCCCACAACAGGCTGGTCCACTGGTGATGTTACCGACATTCTCCATAAAAGGCAGAGTACCCACACTGGCGGCAGCTGCACACAGGTTTGAAGATGCACAGCCAAAGACTGGAGAAGGTGTGGAGCCACTCTTTGTCACTGTGGATGAAAATCACTTTTACTGTATGAACTGTATTTCTGTCAGTTGATAGTCATTAATAAAGACGATCAGTTCAGGAAGAAGTATTCAGATCCTTCATTTGAGTAAAAAAAGACTCACCACTGGCTTGAATGCACCTGTCCTCCAGCCCTTTGCATTGTAATGGAGTGTTGCATTCAGCGGTGGTACAAGTCAAACACTGCAGGCTGTTACTGGTCTGAGTCCCAGGGACTGAAACAGAAAAGGACGCCAGCTTTTATTTCACAACATCAAAACGTCTCATGTTTAATGTCAATAAATGAGCGACTCATCCATGTGTTCTTACAAGGCAGAGTTGCTGCGTTGCAGTCGTCTGTGTTGCAGCACTGAACAGATGCAACTGCACTTGAAACGCCGATGTTGGTTGAAAATGTCTGAGCTCCTGTTGCTGGACACAGGGAGGACGACGCACACGCCTTGAAGATCTGCGGTACTGAACTTCCAGATAAAGTGGCTACAAAAGTGAAGTTTGTTAATGTTGGCAGAAAGAACACTTGGCAGTACAACATGTATTTGAATGAAAAGAAACAGAAGACATAAACAAACAACTACCTGTAATGGACGCTGTTATACACATGGTCTCTGAGGAACATGGTAACGATGCTGTGGTTGAACACTGCATATTTGTGCAGGTGTGACACTGGAGAGCTCCACCTGGAATGGAGAGAAAAATGAGTCAATAAGTGTTGATCACGTCTCAAATGACAAATCAAACGTCTGAAGTGTTTTCATGTAAAATGAGGCTGGAAGGGCTCAAAATGCACTCAGAACAATAAAGGTGCTAACTGGAACCACACATGGTTCTTCAGAGTGACGCCAGAGAAGAACCAGTTTTAGTTCCACAAAGAACCTTTTATTAAGAAGTTCTTTGAAGAACCATTCCTGCAGACGGTTCTTCAAAGAACCATGGAAACATGGTTCTTCAGAAGGAACCAATCACACAGATTGCACAGCCAGGATTTTGTCCAAGGACACTCGTACCCCAGTTTGAGAAGCAGTGACTTCCAGGATCTGGAAGTTTGTTTTCTTGTGCTCAGTTGAAATAAATGTGCTGATATGAAGTGTAAGATTTCACTGAGTTTCTAAAATGAGAAACTTTTTCAAGGTTTTAAACGGCTCTCTGTCGTACCTGCAGAAACTCTGATGTCAGAATAAGTGGAGTTACCTGTGCTGCAGAGTGTCCAGATGAGAGTCAGAGAAAGGATCAGCTTCATCATGATGAACAGGTAAATGCTGCTTTATGTTCCTGGATGGTGATACTACACCTGCTCAGCACCGCTGCACTTTATATACTGAACAGGTGTTGAGTGAATGTACGACAGATGTGTGTGTCAAAACCTCACACATTGGGTGTGGTCACATTTTAACAGTGTGACAATTCAGACAGTCACCTCCTCTTTTGTTATTTGGAGAATCATGATGTCATCATGATGTCATCATGATGTCATCCCCAACACACCTGTTTGCATGTCAGCCATGTTTATTTGTGCAGGACTGTGCAGAGAAATGTCAAATATCAATACTGTACATCTGTGTGCCTCCCTAACGCTTCTTGAAAAAACAACTGAACATTTCTTTGGATGTTTTGTAGATATTTGCATATTTAGTAGTATTCTTTGGTATTTGTTCTGTTGTCGGGTATTTCTTGTTTGATGTGTATTTTGGTTCTGACCCGTTCATCTCAGGTCAATTTACTTTATAATACAAACACTCTGGAGGCAGACCATCCAAACAAAGTGTGACCAACAAAAAGAATGACACACATAAAGAGGTGTGTGTGTGTGTGTGTGATAAACAACCTCTGAGGTAAAAATAGAGCTGCAATGCGTCAATTCAACAACAGGTTGGGCAACGTCACCGAGAACAACACTCAAAAATGTTTTTTAGTCAAAATTCAGGACTTATACTTTTCAATTACATAGTTTTAATATAAATAAGTAATAATGTTCATGTAATAGTAGTAATAAACTCTTACTGTTGGGTTTGGGCAAACAAATTGTCTTTATTAATATTGAATGCACAGACCTGGTTACTGCTACACTACTGTGTAGTGGAAGCACATTGGGTTTATTAGTACTATTACACAAAGCAGAAAAATTAAAGTAACTTCTAAACCGTGAACGACTGATTCCCTCGATAAACTTTAAACAAATGGTTTATGGTTTGTTGTTAAAAGGATCCCCATTAGCTGTCACCAAAGTGGGACGAGCTAGTCTTCCTGGGGTCCAAAAAAACAAACAAAAAAACCCCAAATGATTAACAATGATAATGTAAAAACAATGAAACACTGAAGACATCATTTATACATCATCAGAAAATATTCAAAATAAGTTATTACATTCATTATTACATTCATACAGTCCATTCCCTTCTCACACATTTAAATATTGCATTCTCAAATGGTACTTGAAAGATATTTTCCTATTCAGCTTACGTATATTCAGTGGACAGTTACTCCAATGATTGATGGCACGATAAATAACTGTCCTCTTTAACGATGTTGGACATGGTAACATCATCTGGCCACCATCGGCTGACCTAGTCAAATGAGAATGAACCTGATCACATCTGACAATTTGGTTATATAAGAAAACGGGTCGAGAAGAAAAGACAGTGCTTCTGAAAAATGTTGAAGAAATGAAGAAATGTTTGAAAACGTTGAGAGTAACGTTACAACAACGTTCCAGTCTGTAAAAATCAGACACTGACCTGAAGTGAAAGATTCATTTTAAAAATTATAAAGACAAACTCTTCATCCAGCCCTCCATCAGATCTCAGGTGGAGCTCATTCAGGTGTGACTCAACCTGCGGACACACCTGGACCTCGGACAGGAACAGGAAACACAGGAAGGATCACCTCCATTCTGTTTACAGATGAATGGGTGGTTTGCTCTTGGTCTTTGTTCCACATGGACATGCTTCACGTTCACGTCATGTTAAAGGTGATAAACAGATAATTGATAGGTTATTGTTGGCAGTGCTGTGTTGCTCTTATTGCCCCACCTGTTGTTGTTGGATTGATGACATGCCTCTCTATTCTTACATCCATTACACAGCATAGAAGATCAGACGTAAGTCTGCTATTCATCAGGCATGTAACACACACACTCACACACCTATATATTGTGTCTTGTTATTTTCACGTTGTTCATTAATTACTCATGTGTGATAAATGAAGTTATTAAATATCAGATAGGACGTTTAATTATCTTTTTCTAGTGAATCAACTTAATGAGTATCGTTGGAAACAGCTGTGTTTCCTGTTTCCTGTCAAAATGGCTGCTGTTCAAAAGTTACTTATTGTTTGTGTTCATATTTTGATGTCAATGAAAACATTCATTGAAATGAATCAAAAATCAGGTCTGAATAAATATCACAAATGTAACTGTGTGCGCGTCAAAGCGTCGAGCCTTCGTTGAACGCAGCGTACGGTCGGCCAGTTTCTCAACATTCCAGATGATGAACAGGAAGCAGCAACGGGATGTGGAGGTGAGTCCGGACACGCCTGAACACGGTCTGTTTCCACGCTGTCACACTCTGCAGAGGTGTGTGTCAAGGAAACTCATGTCTTCGTGCTTCGCCGTGGATTCGCTGACGATTCACGAAAAACAAGCAAAAACATCACGTGACACTAATTTGATAATATTCTATGAATGATGTTAAAGAAGAATATTAGTGAAATGAACCATAAACACTCTTAATTTTAGTTTACTGAAACATTTGAAAATAGTGAGAGCCAATCAAAGTGTCCATCACTACCAAGAATTCTGCCAAGAACTGTGAAAACCAATCACGTCTCGCCTACCACGATTTGACCAATCATAACCCGTAGAAGCATCAAGAATGGCGCACGCGTCCTCCTGAAACTTCGTCCTGATCACCAGCTACAGTTTGTTACAATTAGATTGTTGAAAAAGTTTGAATATAAGTTTTACATAGAAAAGATGCTTTATCTGTAGTAGTAGTGAGTTAGCATGCTAGCAGGGTAGTTAATAAACTGTAATACAGTTTATCCGAGTCACAGACAATTCTCCATTTGAACCATCGAGCTGAAACATAACTACACTGATAACTGATGGGTTAGCCTAATCGTTACATCGTTACGTTAACGTAACGTTAAACGTTTGTACAAGATAAAAGTGATATAGACGAAACTTTATCAGTGAAATCGATGTTTTCTTTATTTGAATGTTCAATTAGCTAAAACAGACATTAAAAAAACAAAGTAAAATTAAAATAATTGATAAAGGGACAATCAATAAAAAAGGAAGATTAATAGATGAAAAGAATCAATTAAAGAAAAAATTTAAGAAATAAAAGATAAAAATAGACAACATCACAAAAAGTCAAGTCTGTAAAAATGAGTTTTAAGAAGTGATTTAAAGTCACTGATTCAGTGAGCTTCGTCTCCTCGGGCAGGTTGTTCCAGAGTCGACGGGCTCTGATGGAAAAGGTGTGCTCACCTCTAGTTTTGAGCCTCGACCCCAAAACAACCAGAAGTGACCCGCCCGAGGAGCTAAGCTGCGAGCTGGCTCGTACGGGGTTAGCGTGCTAACAGGCGACGGGTTTTAAAACGATCAGTAAAATTTTAAAATCAACCCTAAAACAAACAGGAAGGAAACAGAGGGAAGACGTGATGTCGTCTGTTACAGTACAAGTCTTGGACAGGTTGGAGGCGTGAGAGTGATTTTTTTTTTTTTAAGGAGAGGAGTGAGCTGCAATAATCCGGTTCTGAGAAAATGAAGGTGTGGACTGTTATGACCCAGGGTCATAATTTAGTATTTTTTGGTCTCGATGTGTGATTTTCCTGTGCTGTTGTTCCTCCCTGCCTGAGGAGGGTGGTGGTGCTACCACCCTTAGGGTCTCTCTCCAGGTGCTGTCCCTCCCTGCCTGAGGGTGGTGCTACCACCATTGGTGTTTCTCCAGGTGCTGGCTGCCGATTGGTGAATGGTTACTGGTGGAGCTGCTATAAATGGCCGCCACTTGAGCCTTTTGCTCTCTTCTCTTGACCCTACGTCAACTGCACCAGGTTGTGTTGTGTTGTGTTGTGTTGTGTTGTGTTGTGTTGTGTTGTGTTGTGTTGTGTTGTGTTGTGTTGTGTTGTCTGCTGAGCCTTTAGTTTAGCAGTCCAGGTAGTTGTAGGGGTGAGTAGCTCTTTTGGTGGATCTCTTTTCCTCCTGTTTACTTCACAGGAGGCAGGTTAGAAACCTGTCATTTATTTTTGGTTAGGAAAGTTAATTTTGGGTCAGATTGTTTTTGTTTGTTGTTTTGGCCATGCTCACCCTGAAGCTTTGAATAAAGATTGAATAAATGATCTTTTGTTGGACTGCAGCTCTGTGGCCATGGTCATCCTTGGGAGTGGGGAAAGAGTGGAGCGTCCTTTCTTGTTGTGTTCGATCCCCCTAGGCCGGACATAACAGGACTGTGGCAGCACAGGTTTGACTCTGCAGATGGTAAGTAATGAGCAGCACCTCCTGTCCTCCATCATGGTGGAGTCCAGTAATGAGCAGCACCTCCTGGAGAGGAGAACTTATCGAATGTCTGTTTAGCCAAAACAATGCTGTCGTCGAGCTACAAGATGG
Organism: Miichthys miiuy; assembly: GCA_036365135.1. NCBI lineage: Eukaryota > Metazoa > Chordata > Actinopteri > Sciaenidae > Miichthys > Miichthys miiuy. The sequence continues at coordinate 448,293 of CM071609.1, forward strand.
CCTCCACACAGACCAGTCTGTTTGTCTGAAGATGACAAATGTGTGTCCAAAACATGATGATGCATGTTGTGTCATTTCTTCTAATGTTAATGCTGCTCAGTACCTTTGCAGATGTTTTGCACAGGGTTTTTTTAAATTAAACTGAAGAGTACAGTGGATGCAGACACATCGGTGGAGTCAGGTACGAACACTGGAGCCTTGTTAGCAAAGTGTACCTCCACATCAGGCAGATCATATTAAACCATGCCACTGTGATGGAAGAGACCACGATCCAGCTACCTGCGATGAACAGCACAACCATCGCTAGTTGGTGAGTTAATAAACACCTAATATCATAATATCTGTACTCTTATAATACACTATGGTATACAAAAATGAATACTTGGAATGTTTTCTGGCACTGCAAACGTGAACGAAGGTCAAAGTCTGTGCTGGAGGACGGCATCTCTGCTCCAACGACCATCTTCATCAGAGAGGCTGCCTGCAGCTGAGAGGAAACAAACCCTGCACGCCCCCATATGTTTGTTCTACAACTGTTATGTCAGATCTCAATTAATTTTCAAGAGCGTTTACTGGGGAATCTGCACTCCCAACCTGCAGAGGGCAACCACACACAAGAGATGTTGGTGCTCTCAGCAGGAACTCTTAGAAGGACCATATTTGCCTGCGTGCCCACTGGGAATGCATGGCACTAAATGTTTGGATGCAGCTAGTCTTTTTCACTTAAGGAAGTGAGGAAGGACCACAATCCTGATCAATCTGAAAGAAATCTTTGATGTAGATGGTGTAATGAGGTCATGCTTCTCCAACTGGAGTTAATTATTATTGGGTAAATTACAGTTTAAGTTGAATTACTTTGGTATGCTCATTATTTAAGTATGATGATACTTTGTGTAACTGGTTTGAGATTCAAAGTTAACTTGAATTACTTTGGTTAAGAATCAAGAAACTAGGATAACTAAGGGAAAATATTTACTGTTATTTATTTGAGACTAATGAATGTCTTTTCTGTTTCTTGAAGGTTGTCAACCCATTCTATTCTATACCATCATTTATTCATGCCTGCTGAAATCATCAAACCCAAACCCACCGTTAAGAAAATAAAAACGGAAGAATAAGAAGAATTGAGTTGTCCTTTGCATCCTTCGATGGTTGAGCAAGCATTTTTCAAGTTTGGGCAGAGTTGTAGTTACAAAAACACACAGAACTTGACGACAACCTAATATTGCAGGAAGGAACATGCCAGTGGCTCCACCTGCTGGTCTGGGCATGCCACGTCTCTGACAGCCTCTCCTGCTTGCCTCCCGGTTTCAGGTTGCTCAGGTTGTTCCCAGACTGTGCCGTACACCACGCAGCACAACCACAAACTAAAAGAGGAAAGACTGACACCATCAGGGCCGTTTCTAGCTGTTTGGAGACCACAGGGTCAAGTTGCTGTTTGGGGCCCCTATTTTGTAGATCCCTGACCTCTTCTTTTTTAAGTTCACTTAATTCTTTGCATTTAAATTCAAAAATCTTTTATCCTATGATTTAATAACTATCAGATTGAGTTAGTATATTTAAGTGGTTTAATACTCTATAAACATTGTTTAAGTTTGCTTCAGTACAGATTTCTTTTCATAATTTTCCCTCTTTATGGAGTTTCAAAACTTTAATCATGTCTAAATCATTCTCCTCTGTAACAACATTAAAATCACCACATAATAATCTCTTAATCTTTTAAAGAGTCATATTTTAACTTCATTATTAACAAATATCCAAACAAATACTAAATATCCTAATGAACCCCTGGAACCTATAGTTAAGTAAACCAGAGAAACTGATGGACGTTGCCCAACCTGTTGTTGAATTGACGCATTGCAGCTCTATTTTTACCTCAGAGGTTGTTTATCACACACACACACACACACACACACCTCTTTATGTGTGTCATTCTTTTGTTGGTCACACTTTGTTTGGATGGTCTGCCTCCAGAGTGTTTGTATTATAAAGTAAATTGACCTGAGATGAACGGGTCAGAACCAAAATACACATCAAACAAGAAATACCCGACAACAGAACAAATACCAAAGAATACTACTAAATATGCAAATATCTACAAAACATCCAAAGAAATGTTCAGTTGTTTTTTCAAGAAGCGTTAGGGAGGCACACAGATGTACAGTATTGATATTTGACATTTCTCTGCACAGTCCTGCACAAATAAACATGGCTGACATGCAAACAGGTGTGTTGGGGATGACATGATGACATCATGATGACATCATGATTCTCCAAATAACAAAAGAGGAGGTGACTGTCTGAATTGTCACACTGTTAAAATGTGACCACACCCAATGTGTGAGGTTTTGACACACACATCTGTCGTACATTCACTCAACACCTGTTCAGTATATAAAGTGCAGCGGTGCTGAGCAGGTGTAGTATCACCATCCAGGAACATAAAGCAGCATTTACCTGTTCATCATGATGAAGCTGATCCTTTCTCTGACTCTCATCTGGACACTCTGCAGCACAGGTAACTCCACTTATTCTGACATCAGAGTTTCTGCAGGTACGACAGAGAGCCGTTTAAAACCTTGAAAAAGTTTCTCATTTTAGAAACTCAGTGAAATCTTACACTTCATATCAGCACATTTATTTCAACTGAGCACAAGAAAACAAACTTCCAGATCCTGGAAGTCACTGCTTCTCAAACTGTGGTACGAGTGTCCTTGGACAAAATCCTGGCTGTGCAATCTGTGTGATTGGTTCCTTCTGAAGAACCATGTTTCCATGGTTCTTTGAAGAACCGTCTGCAGGAATGGTTCTTCAAAGAACTTCTTAATAAAAGGTTCTTTGTGGAACTAAAACTGGTTCTTCTCTGGCGTCACTCTGAAGAACCATGTGTGGTTCCAGTTAGCACCTTTATTGTTCTGAGTGCATTTTGAGCCCTTCCAGCCTCATTTTACATGAAAACACTTCAGACGTTTGATTTGTCATTTGAGACGTGATCAACACTTATTGACTCATTTTCTCTCTATTCCAGGTGGAGCTCTCCAGTGTCACACCTGCACAAATATGCAGTGTTCAACCACAGCATCGTTACCATGTTCCTCAGAGACCATGTGTATAACAGCGTCCATTACAGGTAGTTGTTTGTTTATGTCTTCTGTTTCTTTTCATTCAAATACATGTTGTACTGCCAAGTGTTCTTTCTGCCAACATTAACAAACTTCACTTTTGTAGCCACTTTATCTGGAAGTTCAGTACCGCAGATCTTCAAGGCGTGCGTCGTCCTCCCTGTGTCCAGCAACAGGAGCTCAGACATTTTCAACCAACATCGGCGTTTCAAGTGCAGTTGCATCTGTTCAGTGCTGCAACACAGACGACTGCAACGCAGCAACTCTGCCTTGTAAGAACACATGGATGAGTCGCTCATTTATTGACATTAAACATGAGACGTTTTGATGTTGTGAAATAAAAGCTGGCGTCCTTTTCTGTTTCAGTCCCTGGGACTCAGACCAGTAACAGCCTGCAGTGTTTGACTTGTACCACCGCTGAATGCAACACTCCATTACAATGCAAAGGGCTGGAGGACAGGTGCATTCAAGCCAGTGGTGAGTCTTTTTTTACTCAAATGAAGGATCTGAATACTTCTTCCTGAACTGATCGTCTTTATTAATGACTATGAACTAACAGAAATACAGTTCATACAGTAAAAGTGATTTTCATCCACAGTGACAAAGAGTGGCTCCACACCTTCTCCAGTCTTTGGCTGTGCATCTTCAAACCTGTGTGCAGCTGCCGCCAGTGTGGGTACTCTGCCTTTTATGGAGAATGTCGGTAACATCACCAGTGGACCAGCCTGTTGTGGGACCAGTTTGTGTAACACTGTTACCACGACCACCACTGTCGCCCCGACCACCACTGCCGCCACAACAACAACTGCTGCCTCAAGTGAAGCCTTCTGTATCAGAATGGGTATGATCCATCTGCTCCTCGGACTCTTAATCTTTACCCTCTGCTAGAACACAAAACAAACTGGACGACACGGTGGTTTGAATTGCTTGTGGCATATCTTTGAGATAGCTTTTTGTAGCCTTCCCCTAAACCATAATGCTGAACAATCTTTGTTGTCAGGTCATTTGAGAGTTGTTTTGAGGCCCCCATGTTGCCACTCTTCAGCGGTGAGTCAAAGAGAAGAAGAACACCTTGGCCGCCTTAAATACCTTTTGTCATGATTGGATGCACCTGAAGTTCAAGGCTTAATGAGGCTTAATCAAACCAATTTTGTGTTCCAATTACTCAGTGTTAATTAGTTACAGGTATTCAAAGCAACAAAATGACAAGGGTGCCCATATTTTTACACAGCCTATTTTTCACATTTCATACAAATGAATATTACTACACTAAAAATCTGTGTCTGGAAAACAACCCAGTACTCAGCTTTTATGGGAAAATGAATGACATGCCACTCTGATCATTTTCTATGAAGACAGAGTCAATTATTATGCAGCCTCAGAGGGGTGCCCAAACTTTTTCATGCAACTGTATGTTATTGGTGCCGCTGTTTGTATTTAGCGCCAGGTGGCCATCACGAGGTGGGCCGGTATAAAAGCCGCCATCCTCCACTGGCTATTCCTTTTGCACTCTTATTGTCACTGCTGCGTCACTTCCGGGTCCCAGGTTGTTTGGCCCGACAGGTACAGCGGCCCGACAGGTATGGCTGCGTCACCGCAATTGGTCTCATTGGTATTGGTCGTAGACTGCTTGCATGCTGCTCCGTGTCCCTCATATGTGCAGCTTTGTCTCCACGCTGCTTTGTTTCTGGTGAAGCTTTGTCTCCCTGAAGCTTTGCCACTAATTACTTCATTCCTCTTTTTAGTTGCTGGAGGCGGTGGCGCTCGTGTTCGGGTGGTGTCCATGTTGTTTGGGTGGTGGTGGCGCTCGTGTTCGGGTGGTGTCCATGTTGTTTGGGTGGTGGTGGTGGCGCTCGTGTTCGGGTGGTGTCCCTGTTGTTTGGGTGGTGGCGGTGGCGCTCGTGTTCGGGTGGTGTCCATGTTGTTTGGGTGGTGGTGGTGGCGCTCGTGTTCGGGTGGTGTCCATGTTGTTTGGGTGGTGGTGGTGGCGCTCGTGTTCGGGTGGTGGTGCCCCCCTCTGTTTGGTTTGCTGTGTCCTGGGAAGCGGGTCTTGGCCTCACAGAGTGTCACGTCTGTCGGGTGTGTTGCTCTTTGTTGTCCTTCCACTCAGCTCCAGCCCTGTTTGATTCTCTTGTTTTGGTTCTTTTGACTGATGGAAACTTTAAAATAACTATTTAAAAGTAAAACTATTTTTCTTACCAATCTGTGACCGCGTCTCATGCCTTAATGAGTAAACTCACCTGTGTGCTTTGTGTTCCTCCAGATTAGTTGCAGGGTGGTGTTGTCGGTTGCTTTCTTTAATTTGGTGATGTTTTCAGATGTTAAACAGGAAGAGGACTAGCTGTCCTCGTGAATGCCTTTGTTTAGTTTTTAGTCTCTGAACATGGGGAGAGAGAGTTCTTCCTGTGAAAGACTTCATATAACATAATAACATATCACATTATCATATCATAATATCATATAATAACATATCATATAACATAATATAAAGACAACCAAAGAAGAACACTGGAGGAGGGGACGATTTGTGAAAAATGAAAGTTGTTCATGGAGGAAACATTTCTGAAGTTTGTCTTCATGTTGAGTGTTGAAGTCACTTCTTCTGCTCAGGTGTCAGTGTTGATCAGTCCACTAGTGGAAAGTAACTAAGTACATTTACTCAGGCTCTGTACTGTAGTATCATTTTGAACTGAGTTACGTTCATCATACTAAATAATAAAACATGTTTTAATTCAGATGCAACTATCAGCACTTTAACAACATTAACATGATGAACACAGAAATGCATCATGACTTTTATTTTGGGTACTTTCAGTATATTTTTATACTTTACTGTAGTCAGTGTAGTGTGAACCTCAACCACCAGGTGGCAGCAGTCTGTTTCTATGTTCAGGTAACGTCACCTGACTTTATGAAATGATTTTAAAAGCTGCTCCTGAATAAAATGTGTTCATCAGCTGTTTATTAAAGAAACAGACGTTTCCTGTACAACAGCGCCGATTTTATTCAGCTTCCCTCCAAACATGTTGCTGTTATCATGACACACATTACATATGAAACCTGGTGTAAAACATGTTAACTGCACTCCATCACATGACCTCACCTGTACCTGCACACCTGTCACTCACTGAGAACTGAGAACACAGAACTCTGTCTCCAGCAGATTGTCAGGATTCAAATGATCACAGGTCACCGTGACAACATCCAATGATCCATAAATAATAACAATAGAAATAAAGAATAACGTGTCGATTATCGTGAAACATTCACGCACCAAAATGAGTTTTTCTGATTCGGAGAGACTAAGAGGTCAAACATTCGTTTTATTTCCTGTTTTATTACGGATCATTGTCTCACTTGGTCTTTGACAAAATTCATTTGAGAGTTTGAGAAGATGAATCAAATGTGACAGGCCTGAGATTTCCATCACACGTGACGTCACGCCGTGATGACTGATCGATGTGCCGCTGCTCGCTGTACTTACACACCTGCGTCAACGAGGCGCACACCTGCATTAATGTTGGACCTACATGTGGTGTAATACTACAGCAGTGATTCGGCGGTACAGGGATCATTTTTTATGTATGATAAAAAGTGAGCGCAGCTGAAGCTTCTGAAACATCATGGCTGTCATCAGCTGTTAGCGACAGACAGACAGGAAGTTATTTCCTGATTGTTTCACACCGGTTACGCAACGTTCGCGTGTTTTAACATGGTGATACTATTTTGTCACGCGGTACGCGCCACTGATCATTATCATTTTGTCTTATCGAAATGGTTATCTTGAGAAAGTGTTTGAACGTGTGACCAGAGCTTCTGTAGAAATAAATGAACAGCTGATGGACGTCCTGACGAGGTTTGACTTCCTGTTGTTTGTAACTTCAGTTTTCTGTAAAATAACGCAGCACCATTTTATTATCAGCTCAGCTCTTCACTGTTTGCTAACGTAATGAACCACGAGGTTAGCTAACAGTTTGTAACAGCTGATCTGTGACATGTTTGAACCTAGCTACATGAACACGTTCCAGACAAAGTGCAGCTATTTTAAATATTGCTAAAGCCAGAGAGATGAAACATGGAGGTGTGCAGACGTCTCAGACACAAAACATGTCAAGCAGCTTTTTACAGTGAAAAGAAACAGAGTGCATCAAACATGAAGAGACGGATGAACGCGTGCTCATCGCTCTCTGCCTTTAGCTCGTTGTGTTTGTGCTTCGTAACGTTTTAAGCTCACTTATGTTCAGATAATAAACCAAACCGTCAAGTAAAGTGGAAGGAAAGGCATTTCACATGTACAGCGCCTGCTCTGGCATTAAAGGAACAGTCCAACATCAGTCCAGAGAGACGCCACTGTCCAAGCTTAGCACAAGACACGAAGCAAAGCAGCAAGTTTCCCACAGTGCGCCCGCTAACGTCACACAGCACAGAACCTGTTCCACTTGTCGCTCTGTGAGTCACACACCAGCCAGTTCACCGATTTTGGTGAAACTGGAGAAAATGTTTCCTGGTTTTCCCTCTGATGTCCTCCGGCTGATCCGCCTCAACTCTCTGTGATTTACAGAGTTTATGATGGACAGTGAAGTAAACTGCTGACAGCTGTAGCTGCTGTTAGCTTATGTTAGCTCAGTGTGTTAGCCACTGTTAGCTCAGTTTGTTGGAACAACAGACGAGAAGAGTGAGAAGAGCTCTGCTCGTCTGATCCGTTGCAGTAAATGGTCGTTCGATAGAGGTGAGTCACACCTGAGCGTTCTGATCACCTGTAGATGACTGAAACTCTCAGCTCTTATTGGTCACCTGCTCTGTTTGTTTACCTACGCACAGACTGCCCCAGTAGTGTCATGTTCACACCAAAGATCATGTAATAACCTTTAAGATGTACTGAATTCATTGATCCAATCCACTTTATTTATATAGCACGATTTTAGCAAACACAAGGTTTCCAAAGTGCTGCACAACAATATATTTATTTATTTATAACTTTTGAATTATAAGACCCTTAAAAGCATCCCAGGTCATCGTGAGAACGACAGGTGGTCACTAACTAGCTTCTTAGCTAAGAAGTTGTTGTATGGCTCTCTTTGATGAAGCTAGGCTAACCTGTCTAGTTGTCTTGTTTATGCTAAGCTATGTTTAGCACATCTTGGACACACAGATGAACCTGACATGAATGTTGGACTGTTCCTTTAAATCATTCAGTATTTACAGTTGGTAAGGTTGCATGCTTCCACTGCTGCTCTGTCGGCAGCTACGTGTTCATGAGTCTGACAGATGAAGACAGTGAAAGGCCGCCGTGTGCTCGTGGAAATCATCAAAGCCTTTTAGTTTCCTGATGCTTTAACATGAGCGTCTGCTGTTGGCTGTACGCCAGCTCGTCGCTTCACCTGCTGTCGATGGGCGAGCAGCTGCTGAGTGTTTGTGGAGGCTGAACACCGTCAGACTGACGTAGGCGTTCCTGTAACGACAGCAGGAAGCACAAAACTGACGATCCTGACGATGACGGTCACAGCCAGCGAGAAGAGACTCATCATGAGAACGTCTGCCAGCAGTCTGATCGAATAAAGGAATACTTCACTGTTTTCAGTGTGTAACTGTTGAATGACGGAGAGGAAAGGTCGTGGTCGCAGGAAGTTAAATCGATGTTTCCGTCTTCCACGGCGACCGAGCTTCATGTGACGTGTAGGGCGCGTGTTAGCAATGTTGCTAACATATTAGCATGCTGAGATTTGGGTAAAATGTCACGTGACGTTTTGTCTGTTTTACAGAACTGCATGTCACGGTAACGTTAGCTTCACCTCCGATCTCAGGTACTTCTTACAGCTAGCTCAGGAGATAACCCTTAGCAATGTTAGCTCACTCAGTGTAGCAATAACGTTAGCCTGATTTTATAGCTAACATGAGTTAACATTTTTTTTTTTTTTTTACACTTTTACAAACAGTGAATTAACAAAATGTACAAACTAACCTAAGGATGAAAAGTCACTGCTGGAGGCTAAGCTAACGATACCGCAGAGCAAACGGTACCTAAGAGCTAACAGGAAGTCATGACATATATCAGACTACATGGTGTTAACAGAGTAGCGTTGGCTTTGCTTTCTTTAGGCTGATGTTTGAGCCAATCACTGCTAACTGGTCATTCATTGAACCTGATCTGATTGTCCAATCAGAGCTGTGGAAACAACAATAAATCTTAACGTTAGCACATCCAGCTAACTAGCTTTATGTCTACAGTAGTAACGTTACTTTGGAGGCCGGCATGAGAGCCCAGACCAACCTGGACCTGGACCCAAACCTAAACCCGGACCTGAACCCGCACCTGGGCTCAGAGCCTGGACCTATGCTTCGGCTTGCATGTCATCAGAGTGCTGCATTAGCCTCGCGAGCTAACAGTTCATAGCTGAGAAATAATATACAGCTCTCATTATTTATTGTATTCAAATATACCGGACTGCTATGACGACCTAATTTCCCTTCATGTTGGATCTACAAAAATGTTTTCATCTTTTACTTCTGTTAAGAATTATCAAACCGGTTCAGGCTCGGCCCAAATCAGCGGAGTATTCCTTTATGTGACGTTAGTGTGAAGTTCAGGTATCAGGTGTGTGTGTGTGTGTGTTTGTTTCAGGTCCAGTAAGCGCCCGAGGCCTGGGTATAAATGAAGTTTCTTGTATGAGTCGTCTCTTTGTTTTGTTCCTCCGGGCTTCAGTGTTCAGACGGACAGACCACCAAAGAAGAAGACGATCCTCTGAGGAGTTCAGTCTACTTCCCTTCCGCCGCCTCGCCGCCACTCTCTCTACATGACGCTGCACTTCCCCTTCAGCTTGTCGGCTCGTTTCTGTTTGCCCGAGCGCTTGCCGTCGATGCTCAGGCTCATGTCCCTCTTCTTCTCCAGGGCCAGCAGCTCCTGGAACAGTTCCTTCACGTTGGAGTTGGTCTTGGCCGACGTCTCCATGAAGGCACACTTCCAGGAGGTGGCCTGAGCCTCACCCTCCTTCGTCTCCACCTCACGCTGGGCCGTCTCGTCACTTTTGTTGCCCACGAGCATGATGGGAATGGATTCTACAGTGCCTTTGATGGCCAGAACCTGGAGGGACAAAGGATCGGGTCAGGACGGTGCCTTCCATTCGAGAATGTTCAGATCGAAGTTTAAAGACTGTTTTCACTTCTGCTCCACACCTTCGCCAAGGTGCCATGGGAGCTACCTGTTCATATGCATGTTCATATGTTCATGCAGGTGCTTCATACGCACCTGTTGGTAAATGGGTTTGAGCTCCTCCAGTGATTGGCGGCTGGTGATGGAATAGACCAGGATGAAGGCGTGGCCCTTGGAGATGGAAAGGCGCTGCATGGCGGGAAACTGGTGGCTTCCTGTTGTGTCGGTGATCTGCAGCGTGCAGACGCTCTTATCACAGCTGATCACCTGCAGAGGGGACAGGTAGGGATCAATGAAGTTTACCTGACAGTAGGGATGGGCGATATGGGCTAAAAATGTATCCCGATAATTTCTGGTATTTATCACGGTAACAATAAAGACGATGAATAAACACCAATTCAGCCTAATCTTTCTGACTATAAATCTATCACCAAAATAATAATAAAGGCTAGGGGAGCTGGTGGTGGGCGTGTCTATACCTGCTGACTGTAACCTGTGAAACAATCAGGAAATAACTTTTTATTTCTCTGATTTACAGCTTTATGGAGGCCGGAGCTCGCTCTGTAATGTTACTCTATGTCTCTCTCTCTCTCTCTCTCTCTAATCATCGGACACAAATCAAATTAAACTTCTTCCTCTCATTATATTTTGCTGCGTAAATTGTGAGTCAGACTCAGATTTAGAAGCTGGTACATGAAATAAACAAAGTGAGAACACACACAGGTAGATTATCAGAGTCTCAGAGACAGTCTCAGAGACAGTCTCAGAGACATTTCAGGCTGTCTGTGGAGGTTTGACCGATCTGAGTTTCTGATTGGCGGCCGGAGCGTGAGGAAAGAGCTCCTCGCTGCCCGGCGTATCTGCTCCGCCTTCCGCCATGTTTGTCAGTATGTGTTGGGCTGCGAGTGTGTCGTGCACATATTTACGTCATCAACGGGAATTTATCGTTTCATCGTGGGATGACATATTCTTACCCTGGGGAATGTTTTTGACGATATATCGTAAACGATGACATATCGCACATTGCTACCTGACAGGCTGCAGGTTAATGGGGTGAAGAAGAAGAAACTACAGGTGTGTCTACCTGTCTGTACGTGTCCTCCACTGTGGGGATGTAGGTGTCTCTGAAGGTGCCTTTAACAAACCGGAGGACCAGCGAGCTCTTCCCCACTCCGCCGGCTCCAAACACCACCACCCGGTAGTCGTTACTCTGCTCAGGCATTCTGGGAGTTGGAGTCCGCCTGCCGCTCTCGATAGCTGACCTGTATGCTGAGAGAAAGATGACAGACGAAGACGATCACTTTAACAGCAGGAGTAATGTTTCTATTTTTTCTATTTATATAATATTTATCAACAGTTTGATATGGTTATATGAATACACTATATACATATATCATATTTACATATATAATCAATTCATTAATATAACTGTATTAATTAATACTGTCTTTTTGCTGACTCATCCTGATTCACTCAGAAGTACGTCACATTACAGAATGTTTCAGGTATGTAACTTTTATTTATCCCAACTGTCTGTATCAGCCTATGAATACCATTCAGTGAATAGAACACACACACACACACACACACGTGGGCTCAGTATGACGTTGGTGTGTGGATGAGTGTGTTTGCTCTCTGACATTTAAAGCTTCAGTGATGAGACACGTGGACGCGTCCTCGTCCTGTCCTCGTCCTCTCTGAGCGTACTCACTGATAATGTGACGGACAGGAATGAACTAAAGACATGCGGCGAAGGCCTCCGGGAGTTTCCCAGCATGCCGCACTGTACTCTCCCGCAGTATGACTAACGAGCATTGATTAGAGCTTTGCATGTCATTAGTGAGGAGGACGAGAGAGGAGGACGTAGGAGTGAACATGAAGACGTCTTCACACAGGATTCACCTGTCTGAGTGTTCTGCCAGCTTCAGTCTGTCATCACTGAAGAAAAGTCAACACTTTTTGTTATATATTATATATTTTATATATAATATTATATTATTTTATTTCATTAAGATGTAATCACTAGATTAAATCCATTTTGTCACGGCAGAGTTCTGAAGACCTGACACAGTAATAAAGTCACTATCAGTGATCGACGCTGTATTTTCATCTGACTGAAGAGTTTCACTTCACTTCAGTTTATTTCTACAGCTTCACTGATCTCATGACACACAGAGCAGGCAGACCGTATTCTGAGAGGGGCAGATAGAGGGAGAGGGGGGCAGATAGAGAGACAGAGGGGCAGATAGAGAGACAAAGGGGCAGGCAGAGAGAGAGGGAGGGAGGTGGAGTCCCCCGGCAGTCTAGTCCTATGGCAGCATAACTAAGGGATGACCTGAGCCAGCACTAACTATATTCTATGTTCTAGAGGGGTAGTAAGGTACTATGAGCTCTTTTAGATATGATGGTGCCTGACCATGAAGAGCTTTGTAAGTAAGGAGAAGAATTTTAAATTCTATTCTAGATTTAACAGGTAGCCAGTGCAAGGAAGCCAAAATGGGAGAGATGTGATCTCTGATCTTGGTTCCTGTCAGAACACGTGCAGCAGCATTCTGAATTAGCTGCAAAGTCCTAAGAGACTTATTGGAGCAGCCTGATAACAAAGAGTTACAATAGTCCAGCCTAGAAGTGACAAATGTGTGGACTAGTTTTTCTGCATCTACTTGAGACACGATGCGTCTGATTTTGGCGATGTTACGTAAGTGGAAGAATGCAGTCCTCGAAATTTGTTTTATGTGGACGTTAAAGGACAAATCCTGATCAAAAACAACTCCAAGATTCTTTACGGTGGAGCTGGAGGCCAGGGTGATCCCGTCTAGAGTAACTAAGTCTCTAGAAAGAGAGTTTCTGAGGTGTTTGCGTCCAATTACAAGAACTTCAGTTTTGTCTGAATTTAACATCAGAAAATTGTAGGTCATCCAACTTTTTATATCCTTAAGGCATGCTTGGAGTTTAGTAAACTGATTGGTTTCATCAGGCTTGATCGATAAATATAATTGGGTGTCGTCAGCATAACAATGAAAATTAATAGAGTGATTCCTAATAATGTTCCCTAAAGGAAGCATATATAAACTGAATAGAAGTGGTCTTAGTACAGAACCTTGTGGGACTCCGTGACAAACTTTGGTATGCATGAAGGATTCATCATTGACGTGAACAAACTGAGATCGATCTAAGAAATACGAGTTTATTAATAGACTTAAGTCAAATATGGCTCCATGCAGAGGAAAGGAAGGCTTTTAATGTGAAACACCTTCAGGAAGTGTTGAGTTTCATGGATAGGACTCTACAGTAAAGTACTGTCTGTTTTTATTACAGACTAATCTGCTGACTTTTATGATCAATGATCAGAAAATAGAGAAAAATGTCTTCATGAAAGCTGAAACTAGAAATGTTTCTGCTGAAAAAGTACTTTAAATGATCGATTATCAAATCAATCAAATACTAATTGACTAACTCTAAAATTTGTAAATAAATGTAGAGTGTCTGACATACATTATTATTGACACTGCAGTAGCACAGAGACTTCAATAAAGGTAGTCAAAGGCAGGCTTGAGGTTGCCAAGCAACCAGGGTCAGCTGCAGGTCAGAGCAATTAACTGCAGCTGTGCTCTGTCTGTGTGTGAGTGACTGCTGAGAGACACAGAAAATCTCTAAATGAACCCCCTCCAACTAGTGGACACTAATGCCAAACGGTAGGTCGTATCAAAAAGCCCAAATGACCGTGAGCATCCTCATCTTGTCGACCATGTGAATGCCGAATTTCAGTGTCTAAAGTTAAAAAATGTGACCTGGGGAGAGAGAGAAAGAACAGGTGCCCCGTGCTCCTTTGGGACATTTCTCCTCTCCAGTTTACATGGGAGTAGATGGGGCTGTCGGTGGGTGATCCTGGCGCACCAGTGCGTCTCACACCAAAACTATAAGTCTGACAGCTTCAGCAGTGATATCGCTGCGTAGCCCACGAATTTTCCTACGTTTCTATGTAGAATTAACTGCAGCTGTGCTCTGTCTGTGAGTGACATTTGTGGCCACGAGAGCCGTTTGCAAATGTATTTTTGACAAATGTTTCTCTCCCTCTCCACTCTAACGATGATGTCACCCACTCTAGCTCTGGAACATTCTACCAATACACACCCACTGTAAATGTTGGCGTGGTTTTTGGTGATTTTTGGTAAAACTGTTTGGTGAAACTCTTAGAAAAGTTACAGCACACCTTTCCCGGCCGAGCCGGTCGCTTTGATACCTTTTTTGTGTATGTGCGACCAAAACTGAGGGAGGAGTAGTCGATCGAAATTCGTGGAATACGTCAGAATAATCAGTATGGGGACAGTGAACAGCAGGCTCGCTCAGTGAAGGCCCGCTGCTCTGTGATGACTGATGATCCAGTTTAAACATCATGATCAGAAACTCTGTTGACCCAGTCCAAATGTTATTCAGACGCTTTACTACATTAAAAGTACTAATACCACACAGTGAAAGTACATGATTCAGTCTGCATTAAAACATGTTTGTATATTAGAATATGAATGTAGTTTCTGATGGAGTCCCTCAGGGTTCCATTCGTGGGCCACAGTGATGATGTTTATCAGAGCAGACACAGACTTCCTGTTTATGCTGAGAGGAAGTTCATTTCTTTATTTTGTCAAATATAAACGAGAGTACACGTTTAAAATATCTCCAGGAATCTGAGTACACTCGAGATACTGACTTCAGATCAGCTGATTCTGTTCAGACGTCACCGTCCTTATCTCAACCACAAATTTAGACCAGTGACTAATCATCAGCTCGTTAATCAACACACACACACACACACACACACACACACACACACACACACACATTCAGGTGCTCCCATGGTTACATCCAGAAACACAATGGATGCTATCAGGAGGCAGGTGTGTGTGTGTGTGTGTGTGTGTGTGTGTGTGTGTGTGTCTGGTTGCCATGGTGACGGTGCTCAGAGGAGAGAGACAGACAGACAGCAGAGATTTATACACTCAGAGAGGCTACAAACATGTCATCATATTTAGCAGGGCCGTTGTCATGGTAACTCGCCTGCCCACATCATCTGACGTCACTTCCTGTGCAGAGGCAGGCGGCAGGGAAGACACCACAGAGCGAGTGAGTGAGCGGGCGAGCGAGCAGCATCACAGCTACAGAAATAAACCTGCTGTCATCAGGACAGACGTAAAAATATCAAAGATGATTATTATTTCTGTCTCCGTGACGTCCCCACAGACTGTCTAAAACCTGGACGTAGTCTCCGTGACGTCCCCGCAGACTGTCTAAAACCTGGACGTAGTCTCCGTGACGTCCCCGCAGACTGTCTAAAACCTGGACGTAGTCTCCGTGACGTCCCCGCAGACTGTCTAAAACCTGGACGTAATCTCCGTGACATCCCTGCAGACTGTCTAAAACCTGGACGTAGTCTCCGTGACGTCCCCGCAGACTGACTAAAACCTGGACGTAGTCTCCGTGACGTCCCCACAGACTGTCTAAAACTGGACGTAGTCTCCGTGACGTCCCCACAGACTGACTAAAACCTGGGCGTAGTCTCCGTGGCGTCCCGCAGACTGTCTAAAACCTGGACGTAATCTCCGTGACGTCCCCGCAGACTGACTAAAACCTGGACGTAGTCTCCATGACGTCCCCGCAGACTGTCTAAAACTGGACGTAGTCTCCGTGACGTCCCCGCAGACTGACTAAAACCTGGACGTAGTCTCCGTGACGTCCTCGCAGACTGTCTAAAACCTGGACGTAGTCTCCGTGACGTCCTCGCAGACTGTCTAAAACCTGGACGTAGTCTCCGTGACGTCCCCGCAGACTGTCTAAAACCTGGACGTAGTCTCCGTGACGTCCCCGCAGACTGTCTAAAACCTGGACGTAGCAGACCAGCGTTATTTTAATGTTAACATGAAGGTTTCTGATTGGTGGATCAGATACACGTTGAATCAAACAGAAACTCTAAACACGTTAATTCACCGTCTGCCGTGTTTTTTTTAAATGTTACCATAGTAACTCACGGTATCCTGCTTCCTGTGCTGAAAAGAGCGCACCTTATGCAGCGTGCTGATATTCAGAGTAACAGAACGACCTCAGTGTGTTATTACATTATACTGCATAATGAGTACTCTCAATGCAGGGCTTGTAGTTGTAGTAGTGTTCAGTATTACTCTTTTCTTTTACTTGTTTTACTGTAACAATGATTCTCTGTCGTCACGACACACAACACACTTATACAGCACTCACACACACACACACACACACACACACCATACACTCACACACACACAGACACACACACACACTCAGCTGACCTGCCGCTTTGTTCTCAATTTCAATCAGCTGCAGACTCATTATCTCCTCTCATTATGTTAATCAGTCTGACTCCGCTTAAATAGTAAGGACGGCCCGGGCACGCGCACAGGCGGGCACG
>CM071609.1:477500-562500 GCA_036365135.1 Miichthys miiuy
TTATATAATCTGCACTGTAAAAACATAGATAGATAGATAGATAGATAGATAGATAGATAGATAGATAGATAGATAGATAGATAGATAGATAGATAGATAGATAGATAGATAGTATAAAGCAATAATGAAGTATATTTACAGTGTATATTCAGAGGTCAGATAATAACCTTAATAAATAAACAGAATCACTGTGACATGTTTTCAGACTGACTCAGGATCAGCTGATCGGAGGCTGAAAAACGGCCGCAGGCCAAATGTTATCTAACATGAACGTCGGGTCGGTTCAGAGCAGAAACATCGACCCAAACTGAAGTGACAGATGATCACTGTGAGCCATCTGCTGCCCAGGAGGAGGAGGAGGAGGTTCAACATGTAGACCATCATCAGGGTCAGACTGGGACCTACATTTGGTTCTGGTAGTTCTGGGTCGGACCCGTTATCCTCCTGAGTTGTTGAGACTCTTTGGAACACGTCGGCTTAGCGATGCATCACGCTGGCAGCAGCGGGATCTCCTGAGGGGGGCGTCGTCCTGTCCTCGGCCTCCTGACCTCCACCAGGAGCAGCCTGCTGCTCAACATCCAGCCTCCGTCCTCCTGTTGGTGTTTTTACTGGAGCACAAATACGTCATGCTCCACCTCTTTGGTTTATCCATCAATCAGTCAATGACAGCTTCATCGGAGCCTTTCTGTGTGGAGTTTTCTGTGTTGTCGTACTTCGTGTATTCAGTTTCTGCTGTTTCTGGGTCAGAACTTTGTCTCTGCACACTGCTGCTCATGCAGAGGATGAAGTCAGCTGTTCTTCGTTCTGTGATGACGTCTTTCAGTCTTCGTGTTCGTCCGTCTCCTTCAGGACACACTGAGGCCTCCTTGCCTCAAACATGTGATTCACGTGTTCCTGAAGGTGCATTCAGGGACTGTCAGCAGAATAAGAAGAACAGTGTTTGTTTGTGCTAATGTAGGCTCCAGATGAACACACCACGTCAGCGGTGCAGGAGCCAGCTGTGTTAATGTTGGACTTTATTTCAGTGACAGCGAGTTCTTCTGTCTGTCTTTGACCGTCTGTGTGTGTGTCCTCCACCCATGTCCTCCACCCATGTCCTCCACCCTGTGACCTGTAAAACTTTAAAGCTGTGTGAGCTAATAAAACACTGCTCCTCCTCTTCCACTTTGCTCCTGCAGGAGGCGCTGCAGAGTGTGAAAATGGCCAACGCCGTGGCTTCCTACGACCAGCTGGCCCACCAGGTGGAGGCGCTCCGTAAGGAGAACTCCCACCTGAGGAGGGAGCTGGAGGACAACTCCAACCACCTGTCCAAACTGGAGAATGAGACCTTCGGCATGAAGGTCAGTCTGGACCAACACCAACAACACCAACAACACCATCAACACCAACAACACCATCAACACCAACAACACCATCAACACCAACAACACCATCAACACCAACAACACCATCAACACCAACAACACCAACAACACCAACAACACCAACAACACCATCAACACCAACACCATCAACACCAACAACACCATCAACACCAACACCATCAACACCAACAACACCAACAACACCATCAACACCATCAACACCATCAACACCAACACCATCAACACCAACAACACCAACAACACCAACAACACCATCAACACCAACAACACCATCAACACCATCAACACCAACAACACCATCAACACCAACAACACCAACAACACCATCAACACCAACAACACCAACAACACCATCAACACCAACAACACCAACAACACCATCAACACCAACAACACCAACAACACCAACAACACCACCTGTGAAAACACTCATTTAATAAAGGGGTTTTTGTCTCTCAGGAATAAAATTTCAAACATTTTAAATTTCTTTTTTATTTTGAAGAAAATAAACAGAAACTTTAAATCAGACTGAAGCTCGAAGCCTGCTGGACATAAATCCATCAGCCACACACACATAAACACACATGTACGTGCACACATGCATGTGACCGCACACACAGACACACACACTCACGCGTCCAGATGTTTAGAGCAGCTGGATTATCAGAATCAGGACGTCCGACACAAAACGGATCAGAGAGCTGCAGATTAGTTTGACAGCACAGACACCATCAGAGCCACCAGCACCATCACCAGCACCAGCAGTCTGCAGGAGGAGCAGCAGCAGTTGGAGCTGGTCCAGACATGAAGGAATAACTTCCTCTGATATTAATATTTCTGCACATGCTGCTCAGCTTTGACCTGTTCTTCTGGATTATGACAGGCTGACGGTGGATCTGGTGAGATGTGACTGTCGTCAGCTTTCATCGTTAAACTTAAAAAAACATTTTAATAATGTTGTTTTTTATTCTTACATTGGTGACGTCTTCCAGGAGCCTCCAACAACAACTCTGACAACACCAACAACACAGACAGCGTCAATGTTAATGTAATGATGGATCTCACACGTAATGTAACGTAATGTCTCCTGGTTCTGGTCCTGGTTCTGGTGCAGGAGGTGTTGAAGCAGCTGCAGAGTAAACTGGAGCAGGAAGCGGGAACTCTGGCATCGTCTGGGCGGAGCGACGTGCTGCACCAACTCAAAGGTCTGAATCTTCTGTCCGGTTCTGGTCTAATGGACTTTAAAGTCTCTCTCAGCGGCTCCACTGGGACCAGTCACCATCCACAGACAAACGAATCCACTCAATCAGCTAACCTGATTGGCTGCCGCTGGCTCTGCCTCGTTATGACTCAATCTGATTAAACAACTAATTAATGTCAATTAGTCTGAAATTCAATGAACTCCAACTGAGATTAACAACAGCAGAGTCCCATACAGAGGGAAGGAACAAGGGAAGGAAGGAAGGAAGGAAGGAAGGAAGGAAGGAAGGAAGGAAGGAAGGAAGGAAGGAGAAGAGAGGAAGGAAGGAAGGAAGGAAGGGGAGGAGGGGAGGGAGGAGGGGAGGAAGGAAGGAAGGAAGGAAGGAAGGGGAGGGGAGGAAGGAAGGAAGAGGAGGAAGGAGGAAGGAGGAAGGAAGGAAGGAAGGAAGGAAGGAAGGAAGGAAGAAAGGGGAGGAAGGAAGGAAGGAAGGAGGAAGGAAGGAAGAAGGTAGGAAGGAGGAATGAATGAAGGAAGGAAGGAAGGAAGGAAGGAAGGAAGGAAGGAAGGAAGGAAGGAAGGAAGGAAGGAAGGAAGGAAGGAAGGAAGGAAGGAAGGAAGGAAGGATGAAGGAAGGAAGGAAGGAAGGAAGGAAGGAAGGAAGGAAGGAAGGAAGGAAGGAAGGAAGGAAGGAAGGGAGGAAGGAAGGAAGGAAGGAAGGAAGGAAGGAAGGAAGGAAGGAAGGATAGGTGATTGACTTGTTTGATTGTTTGATTATCAATCAGCTGATTACTGATGGTTCCTCCCTCAGAGCTCCACATGGACCTCACCAACTACTACGAGCTCAAACACCAACCTCACAACCTGAGGCTGCTGCCAGACAGCCTGGGAGGGGCGGGGCTAACAGGTGTGGGAGGGGTGGAGCTAGATGATTGTCTGGCTCTTCCTCCTTCCTCCTGCTCCTCGTCCTCGGTGGCAGCAGCGAGCAGAGCCAGGAGTCCACTCAGAGTGTCGTCCCGTCTGAGCTCAGCGTCTGGATTAGAGGCCACTGCCGTCGTGATGCCGCATCACTTCCTGGATGGAGCCCCGCCCAAAACGGCCGTGATCAGTGGGGCGGACGGACGCCAGAGCGACCACCACCTGGAGGAGCTGTACAAGGAGAGGTGAGCGTGTATCATGGGAACTCTGTCAAAGCTCATGCATCATGTGTTTTGTAGTTTAATTCCAGGTCGCCGTGACAACGTCACGCAGACAGCAACATGTCGTGTGTGTGTCCCTCTGCAGGAACCTCCTGCTGGGTGAGATCGACCGTGAGGAGAGGGAGCGCTGCTGGTACTTCAGCCAGCTGGAGGCGCTATCTCAGAGACTGTCTCAGCTTCCTCGCATCGACACGGTGAACACACGTTTTGATTTTCACAACTTTATTGATCCTCAAAGGAAATGAACAAACTACCAACATTAAAGTGGCTAACCATGTCCTGACCTCTGACCTCTGACCCCTGTCTGCATTGTAGTTCTCTCTGCAGATGGATCTGATCCGGCAGCAGCTGGAGTTTGAAGCCCAGCAGGTCCAGTCCGTGATGGAGGAACGCTTCGGCACCAGAGACGAGATGGTTCAGAGGACACAGGTGAGACCGAGCCCGCCGGCTGCTGGTTGGATGGTCGTTATGATTATTTCATCAAACATCACATTAATTATCTTCACCAAGAAACAAAACAGACAAGACAAAGACATGTGAACAGATGTTAGAGCATCTGGATGTGTCTGAACTGTGTGTGTGTGTGTGTGTGTGTGTGTGTGTGTGTTTGTTGTTGCAGATGCGTGTTGCCCGTCTGGAGCAGCTGCAGAAAGAGCTGCAGGAGGCCCGAGGGAGTCAGGAGAGCCAGCTACAGGTCAGACATTCAGACATGTACAATAACACACAGAGCAGATGTAAACTTCACTCAGACTTCTGTTGACAGTTGTTATGAAAATCGAGTTCATCAATGTTGGACCGAACCTGAAGTTCACTCAGCTCCTGGTTCCTCTGTACACTCTGCAGTCACCAAACTTTGAGCTTCATTGTTCTTTTCACTCGAGTGGTTACGAGCAGTGGTTCAGTGTGTTATCTGGTTGACTCAGTCTTCAGGTTTCTGCAACTTCCTGACTGTCAAACACTAAAACATCCAAGTAAGTCTGAGGAAACTTGATGCTTTACGTTGGTTTGTCTTTAGTTTTTAGCTTGTCTTCTGGTTTTTTCCTAAACTGAAGTACAGCAGTGATCATGAATCACGATGTTGCGTCGTGTACAGAAACCAGCCAAGATACAAAGCAAATGTTACTTTAGAAATATGAATTTCACTGAGATCTTTGGTGTGATCAGACCTGAAGGCGTGAACATGTTTATCCAGGTTCATCACAGGTGAACATGGTGTTTCTTTACACGTTTTCTTTTATCCTCTCTGAGCCACTGCAACCTATGATTACCCAGAACACCCTTCTTTGTGTTTACATGTATCTCAGGAGAGTCATAATTGCAGCCTTACCCTCCAGTCTACCTCTGAGTTTCAGTGGTTCACTGCAGCAGTCGTTCCCAGTCTAACTCCACCTGACACAGCGACACTGAGCCATCATAGGCCCAGACCCAGAAACCCGGGTACAGAGGCTCAGTGAAAGTGGAGGTGAAGGTGTGAAGGTGGACCATGGTGTCCTGAGAGACGCAGTAAAAGGACAGAGAGCCTTTGGGCCAGTCCAGGTAAACCCCAACTCTGCGGCTGAAGGGTTGGGGTGAGTAAGACCTGAACCTCTTGTTATCGTGGCATGGCGTGTAGCTTCCCTCTGAACACTCCAGACTCCAGGACCGATCGTTGTGACCCAGCAGACAGCTCTTTGTGTCTCTGTCTCTGGAAATGCTGTTGTATGTGATGCCGATGTCAGCGCCGCCGCTCCACACCACTTCCCAGTACACCGAGTCCAGCAAGCCCTCCCTGCACAGGACCTGAGGACAATGCGCAAACCGGTCCGGGTGGTCCAGGGGTCTGTGTTCTGACCACACTCGAGTCGCCTTCCTGTTGCTGTCGGTCAGATGGAGCTCTGAGTTGGCGGTGTTGGGGTCAAAGGTCAAATAGCAGGCATCTAAGGGGCAAAACAAGGAGCAAGATTAGCCGATTCATGACCTCTGGTTCCTGATTTTTAAAGACTTGCTGCTTCAGGGTGCTCTGATGCTTCAGGCATGAAGTGTTAATACTCAGTAGGAGTTAAAGCTCTATGCAGACGATATTTTAGAGTTTATTACAGACACATGAAGCACAGATATAATGAAGAAGATATAAAACGAACTTACAGTTTTTCACCAACCACAAGTCTTCTCCTTGCTGATCCCTGCAAGAGCATAAATAATTATCATGATTCATAATTTACTGTAGAAATGAAGTTTGTTGAACAGTTTGAACATGACAGTAAAGTGTTACCGGTCTTCTAGTGGTTTGACTCACCTCATGTCGTCTTTGTTAGAGTCTCTGAGACTTAAGAGGCAGATCTCAGATGACAGAGACTGCCAAGGAAGAGATGGCTCCTCTGATTGTTGCTGTTGTTGTTGTTGTTGTTGTTGTTCTTCTTCTTCTTCTTCTTCTTCTTCTTCTTCTTCTTCTTCTTCCCCATTTATCGTCTCGTCTTCTGCTGACACCAAAGAAGAAGAGCTGTGGCTCCACTCTTCACACTCACATTTCTGCTCAGCTGTAAAGTTAATATAGACTATATTATATGTAACAAACTGTAAAATAATGTTTTAACCTAAACAAAATGCTGATATTGTACAATTGTGCCAACCTTCCTGTGATGCAGGAATCACTTCCTCACTTTTAAAGAGAGTTTTCTCTTCAGATCCATCCAGTTCATTGTCCTCCAGTTCATCCACCTGGTCTTTCATGTTGTTGATTTTCTCTGCGTCGACTGTCTCGTCCTTCTCCTCGGAGTTTCCCCTAAAACCATCGTCCATTAGTTCCTCACTTGTCTCTGAAAATGTCTCTTTGACTGTCTGACTGTTCTTTTGGTCTCTTCTGAACAGACCCTTGAAGGGTTCGTCAGTCCTTTCAGCTCTCGAGACTTTTATCTTGAAGGTGTTGGATGAGCTTTCCTTTGCAGTGTCTCTCTGTTGTGAAAGACCAATTCTGAAGACGTCTTTGAAATGATTGAAGTCTTCTTTGAGAAAGCTCAGAGGGTTGATCGTCTTCTCTGTTGACTTCATCTCTTTGTCCTTTGAAGAGTTGATGCTGAAGACGCTGGTTACGTCCTCTTTAAACTGACTGAAGTCCTCCTTCAGAAGATCGAGTGTGCTGCTGACAGGTTTATTTGTGGTCAAAGGGCGGTCCTCCTTGTCCATCTTTGTCTCTTTGTCCTTGAAGACTTTCAGCACTTCCTCCTTCAGAAGACTTAGCGGACCTATGGTCCTGTTTGTCTTAAGAAGGTCTTTCATCCTCATGTTTTTATCCTTTTGGTCTTTTTCATCAGATTCATCCGTCTTGTCGTCTTTAAGACTTTGTATTTCAGGCTCCTTACACTCATTTTCCTGTGAAGGTTCCTCAACGAGACTCATTTTCCGTCTTTTGTTCAGTCAAACTTGTTTTAGCAGAGTTTTGTTGCCTCTCTTTATTTCCTGTTAGACGCAGTGAATCGTTTCATTGTTGGAGACTTCATAGAGTACCTGGATGAACAGATCAATGTAGAATTAAGTCAAATATTAACACCTAATGATGTACATTAACATTTTATTTTTGTAGCAACACGTTCTCACTCCAAATACTGCAGCTTGGCCCTGTGCTGTGCGATTCCCCCTAGTGCTCGAACCCCCCACCCGGCTGGGACCTTTCTGGGTGGAGTTTACATGTTCTCCCACAGGTTTGTAGGTTATAGATTATGATAAATTGGTGACACTAAATTGTCCATAGGTGTGAATGTGACTGTGATGATTGTCTATGTGTCAGCCCTGTGAGGAATTGGCAACTTGTCCAGTATGTACCGGCTCCAACCTGCGTCTCTGATAAAGTAAAGAGGTCATGGAGAAAAGATGGCGGCTGGATGTTAAAATAAGTAACGTGACGTAATGTTACGTAACGTGGCGCGGTGCAACGTAATGTAACGTAGCTTAAGCGACAAAAATGACTCCAGAGGGAAACCTAGAGCTGCTTTATTTGACGAGTTGATTAGAGAAAGTTCTGTTCGAAAATATTCGTTGACACCTGAACTTAATGACAGAGGTGACTCAAGTCATTAGGACGGCTAATCTGTTTCAGTCTTTGAGGAGTTTCATGAAGGCTCAAATGATACTCAAATAAACAGCTCTTCAGGCATAGTTAATGAGCTCGCCACTAATGATCTATGCAAATCAGTCCACAGAATTCACACAATGCAATGTCACATTTTCAAACCAACGATCTGAACCCCAAAAGAAATTCAAACAGTTCAACATGAAGAAAATGGAGCTGTAAAACATTTAAACTTTGTTTACTCTCAGGTCTAACTTTAGTGTTTGTCTCAGCTCGTGTTCAGACTCGTTTAAAGTCACTCAGATAATCTGGTTTCGGTCGTTCACACAGGTCAGATACTCACGGCTGCTTCACGTTCGTCTGATTCATCCTTCAGAAACAAAACAGTCATTAAAACCTCAAATCAGACCGGTGTTCTGTGAGCGTTCTCTGAGTGTTCTGTGAGTGTTGTGGCTGTAATCTCTGTGTCTCTCTGTGTTTGTGTCGACATTCTTTCATTCAGCTGATTCTGGTTCGACCAGTTTGACTCCATGTTTGACAGCTCGGCTGATGATTGGCTGAGCTGTGGTTTGTGTCTCTGAGAGAGTTTCAGGTCATCACAGCCATCAAATCCAGTTTAAACCTGTCCAACATTTCAAAATAATAAGAACTAATAAGCTCAACTTTAGTTTATTGGGGTCAAAGTTGAGTTTAAATATAACTTGGTTACAGTGAGTCATCTTTTCGTCACCATATTTAAAATATATTTTTATATTATCATTTAAAAACTTTCAAAAATCTGAACATAGCAGCTTTCTGCTTCCACATGCAGCGGACATGAAGCTTATCATGATGTCATTTTGGAGACAGGAAATGAAAAACTCAATCTATCAGCTAAAAGAGGCTAAAAAGCTTCACAGAGCTGCAGATAAACAAATTGTTTGTGTTGAACATTAATGAGATATTTAATAAATGACTATTTGTTAATCTGAGACAGTTAAAGTCTCTCAGATCTGTGGTGGGGTCTGCCTCCATGAATAATTAATCATCTCAGCTGTGCTCATTAATTATTTAACAGGCTGAACTCTGAACTCTGACCTTTTGACCCATAAAACCAAAAAGAATCATGAAAATACAGAAAAATAAAAACACTGTATTTATGACGTACAGCAGATTTACAATGATTCTAAAAGTTTTTATGTTGTTTTTAACTATTAGACTATTAATTAATTGTTTAATGGATTAATTAGATTATCAACAGAAAATTTATTGGAAACAGAAATAATCGATTTTTAGAACTTTAGTGACTAACAGAATCAGTTCATGATCAGCAGATTAATCAATAATTAAATCTGGTTGTTGTCAGTCAAATATTAAATAATGATGCAGAACGATTTGAGCTTTGGTTCTGGTTCAGTAGAACTTGAAGGTCTCCCCTCCTCCTCCTCCTCCTCCTCCTCCTCCTGCTCCACCTGCTCCTCCTCTTCAGGTCCAGCTCGTTGCTATGCAGAGAATCCAGGTCTTTTGAGGCGCCTCAGAGCTGCGCTGTGATTGGCTGTTGCCAGGCTGCAGGGTTGGCACAGAGCGAGTCGGTTCCCTATGAGAATAACAACGAGACAGAACATCAACAACTGCAGAGCATCAGCTGACCCAGATCACAAAAACTCTGTCTGCGTCCCCTCAAGTAGAACACAGAGAACACAGTCCAGGTCTACAGAGTCCAGGTTTACACGGTCCAGGTTTACATAGTCCAGGTCTACAGTCCAGGTTTACACGGTCCAGGTTTACATAGTCCAGGTCTAAACAGTCCAGGTTTACACGGTCCAGGTGTACACAGTCCAGGTCTACATAGTCCAGGTCTATATAGTCCAGTCCAGATTCTGCTGGGTTCTGCTGGGTTCTGCTGGGTTCACCAGACAGAGGATCAGTTTGGTTTTCAGCTGTGTTTCCTCTCGCTGGCGTCCATTTTGTTGTCATGTGCAGCCGCCCGTGTTTAATGGAGGTTTGGATCAGAGCCACAGATTCAGTCTGTGAAACACACACACACACACACACACACACACACACACACACACACACACACACACACACACACACACACACAAACAGCTTCATTTGGATTCAAACTGAAATCCTCGGAGTCGCATCAAAGCTTTCATCCCCCTTTTATCCATCCCGTCACATCACCATGGCAACGCCTCAGGGCGTGATGTGTGTGTCTGTAGACAAAGAGGGTGTGTGTGTGTGTGTGTGTGTGTGTGTGTGTGTGTGTGTGTGTGTGTGTGTGTGTGTGAGAGAGAGAGAGAGAGAGAGAGAGGCAGTGAAATGAACGTTTGTTTTTGTTCGATCTAAAAACCTCGGGCTGATCTGGAATCTGCCAGACAACGAAAGAAAAAACATTCAGCAGAAAGGAATAATTCATTAACAGCCACTTACAGAGTTACTAAATCAATCGTTTTCTTCTTTCAGCCAACATGAGGTTAAAAAGATTATTGTTTCTATAGTAAAACATGTAGAAATATTAGAATACATATAATAATATATAGAAATATTCTTTATGGTGCAGGATTACTCTCACAAAACAAACACTGACCTGATCGTCTGCCTGTCGGATTTAATATCTGTCTGAATATTAAATTAAATTACATGTTTTACTATAAAAACAATAAAGGTTGATAAATAAATCGACCCAAATTAAAATCATGAACTGTCAGAAACCTTAAACGTCAATTAACAATAAATTTGTGACGTTTTTCAGGTTTTTCATTTTTAAAACTTCTAAATAATAATAATAATAATAATGATAATAATAATAATAATTTGTAAATTTGTGTCAGTATGGAACAAAATTCAGTTTGTGTACTTCATCATGGAGATTTGATCTGACACACGAGACATCACAGAGATAGAAAACTGATTACTATTTTCTATAAATACACAGATCATATATTTGTACTTGATATCAACCGATCAAGCTCTCCTTCTTCTTCTTCTTCTTCTTCTTCTTCTTCTTCTTCTTCTTCTTCTTCTTCTTCTTCTTCTTCTTCTTCTTCTTCTTCTTCTGTGCAGCTGTCTGGAGCTGAGAAGCCCCCTGCTGGAGAACCAGAGAACAACACGTCATCAGCTGCTGCAGCAGGAACTGAAGCTTCTGCAGACGGAGGCAGCAAGGTGAGACATGAACGCACCACAAGGGTTAATTAAGGGTTAATGAAGGGCTAATACAGAGAGACATCGTCAGTGTGTCTGAAGTTCATTTGGAAGAATTTAACTTCATCTTCAAATTAAAAGAAACCAAATGAATAATTCATCATTTACTTCAGATACTCCAAATACCTCAAATACTGTATTACAAGTCCTGCATATATACTCGAATAAGTAGAAGTACCTCATACATGTACCTGAGTAAGTGTACTCTGACAACTCTTCAGGTGGAGATGGTCTTCTGGCTGCTCTCCATGCTCGCTAACAGAGATAAGGAGGAGATGTCTCGGACTCTGCTGGCTCTGTCCAGCTCTCAGGACAGCTGCATCGCCATGAGAAAATCTGGCTGCGTTCCGCTGCTGGTCCAGATCCTGCACGAAGCTCCGGGTACCAACAGTGGGCCCGGGGAGACCTCAGCGGGCGGTACAACGATGGGCTGCAGCCGAGAGGCCAAATCCAGAGCCAGCGCCGCCCTCCACAACATCATCTACTCCCAGCAGGACGAGGGCCAGGCCCGCCGCGAGATGAGGGTGCTGCACATGCTGGAGCAGATCCGGACCTACTGTGACAGCGGCTGGGACTGGATTGAAAGTCATGCAGGGACACCTTCACCCGCAGGAACCAAAACCACCGGTGAGTCCAGTTCCCTCTAAACCTGAGTACCTATAACAACCAGCGCCTCAGGTTTGTTCTGTACTTGTAACCCATTAATGAGCCCCCTCACCAGTGACCTTCCTCTGAAACCTTTTGTCCTATCCTTTATCTCCAGACATACCTGAACCTGTGGACCCTCAGATCTGTCAGGCCATGTGCGCCATCATGAAGCTTTCCTTTGAAGAGGAGTACCGCCGTGCCATGAATGAACTAGGTTCGTCAAACATCTCCAAACATCTCCAGTTTTTCCCGACATCAGTGACACGGTCTGCTCAGAGTTTCGTGTTTTCTTCCAGGTGGTCTGCAGGCGGTGGCTGATCTGATCCACCTGGACCAGGACATGTACGGCATGCAGAACGACCCCATCAACATGGCGCTGCGCCGCTACGCAGGGATGGCAGTGACTAACCTCACCTTTGGAGACGTCGTCAACAAGGTACAGAGAAACACAACACAGTGGTGGAGTCCTGCTGTCGTTATTATGGTATTAACCTTGATGTTAGCCTTAGCATGTTGTTAGTCTTATCACACTGTTAGCTATAGTGGTAGCATTGTAATGTTATTAAACCTTGGTGTTATCATTAGCATCATTAGCTTGGTCTGAGATGACTTCCTGCTTATGCCTTAATAATTATGAGATCAATTTAACATAAGATGATAAACAGTCATCTGTTAGTTTAGACTTCATATGAACTGCAGACAAAAGAGACCTGATGGTTGGTTTTTCTCTAGTCCCAGCTCTCACAGACAGACTGAAATAAATGTGATTGCTGCTGTTTGTTTTACCTCCACCTCATCTCCCTTCAGGCTACTCTGTGCTCAAAGAAGAGCTGCCTTCAGGCTCTGGTGGCCCAGCTGGCCTCAGACAGCGAGGAGCTTCATCAGGTGGTCTCCAGCATCCTGAGGAATCTGTCCTGGAGGGCCGACATCAGCAGCAAGAGAGTCCTCCGAGACATCGGCTGCGTGTCTGCACTGATGACCTGCGCCCTGCAGGCCACAAAGGTAACTGAAAACAAACCAACCCACGCACATGAAGTGCAACAAAAACAACAAAAGA
Organism: Miichthys miiuy; assembly: GCA_036365135.1. Lineage (NCBI taxonomy): Eukaryota > Metazoa > Chordata > Actinopteri > Sciaenidae > Miichthys > Miichthys miiuy. The sequence goes on from CM071609.1 coordinate 490,219, forward strand.
AACAGAAAAAGATTTCTCTGCAGAGTTGTACATCTTGTAGATGTAAAATACTATATTAAACCTTAACCCAGGGGTAGATAATTCCTGTAAGACTCTGCTTTGTACATGCCCCTTTGTTATTTGTCTCGTTGGGGTGTTTGTTTTGTCCTCAGGCGTTCCATATCATTGCTTAAAATAACAGCAGTTAGCTTAGCTTAGCCTAAAGTCGAGAAGCAGGTGGAAAAGGTAAAAAAAAATCCACCTGCACCTCTAAAGCTCACTTACAAACTTTATCTCATTTTACGGTGGTTCGTGTGCTGGACAACCCGTAGAAACTTTGGGAAGTTACTGGTTACAGCCAAGAAGTAGTGAAGTGCATAACTTTCCATGAAAGGTTTCCATTGTTATGACACAATCTTTTTTTTCCCATGTTAACCCTCATAATGTCCTCCCGATTGCCATACAACCCGCCTGGTTTTACTTTTTATTTATAGCATAAAGTATAAATTGTCAATCAGTTCTGCATTACACCTTTAGTCTTACTTCAGTCCAACCCATTACCACAAATGTTTCCCTTTGTTTTGGAATTTAGGGCCAATAGACCTCGTTTATATGAAAGTATACTCTGTTGTTGAGTAACAGTCAGAATGACCCCAAGGACAACACGAGGTGTTTCTTTGTGTTTTTGTGTCTGTAAAATAAAACACTTTTTTTGTTTTGCTGGTTTTCCAGGAGTCGACCTTGAAGAGTCTTTTGAGTGCTCTGTGGAATCTGTCAGCTCACAGCATCGACAACAAGGTGGCCATCTGCTCGGTGGACGGAGCTCTGGGCTTCCTGGTCAGCACGCTGACGTACAGATGTCAGACCAACTCACTCGCCATCATTGAGAGCGGCGGAGGGATCCTTCGAAACGTGTCGAGTCTGGTCGCCACACGGGAAGACTATAGGTAAGGCAAACACTGGCTGAGTAAAGTAACATTGAACCCTAAAAGTTATTACAGGTTCATTTTTATAGCATAAAAAAATCTGCAGTAATGTCAAGGATCAATGATTTGTAGGAAAATAGGCAAAACTATACTAACTAAAAAAATAATATTTTGCTTCATGTGAATCAAATTTATTGAAAAGCCTTTTCGTTGTTTCTTCTCAGGCAAATCCTCAGGGATCACAACTGCCTCCACACTCTGCTGCAGCATCTGCGGTCCCACAGCCTGACCATAGTGAGCAACGCATGCGGGACTCTGTGGAACCTTTCTGCCCGAAGTCCAAAAGATCAGGAGCTGCTGTGGGACCTCGGTGCAGTTAGCATGCTGCGCAACCTTATCCACTCCAAGCACAAGATGATAGCCATGGGCAGCGCCGCAGCTCTAAGGAACCTCCTCACCAATCGACCCCTGAAATATAAGGATGCTGCAGTCGTATCTCCCGGCTCCTGCATGCCCTCGCTCTACATGAGGAAACAGAAGGCTCTGGAGGCTGAGCTGGATGCCAAACACCTAGCAGAGACTTTTGATACCCTTGAAAAACAGAGCCCCAAGCACTTGACCCTCAACAAGCCTCTACGGCACATTGAAAGTCTGGCAAAGGATTACGCGTCTGATTCTGGTTGTTTTGATGATGATGAGGCTCCAAATGTCTCCAGCAGCCTGGACACTGGGAGCTTTTCTATGCTGTCCATGTTCCTTACCAACTCTAACTTCCTGCAAAACCAGCCACGTAAGAGGGACAGTGAACCCGAGAGAGACATAGATCCACCTCACATGGCTGAGAAGAGACACGCACCTACTGACGATGTAGTATCTGCTGCTGCAGAGAAGCTCGCCAAAAAGATCACCAACACGGTTGCCAAGATCGATAGGTTAGTGGAAGACATCACCATGCACACATCCTCAGAGGACAGCTTTAGCCTCAGCTCTGAGGACCACCTGGCAGACTGGCCTTATGGCCTGGATGAACTCAACGAAGCCAGAGCAAAATCATGCTCTCCCTGCCGTCTCTCTGATACAAGCAGCTTGGCCCACAGAGAACGCCTCAGTAGAGCCCACGCCCTCTTGCGCCTCAAAACTGCCCATACAAGTGTGTCAACAGACAGCCTAAATAGTGGAAGCACCAGTGATGGCTACTGCGGCAGCAAAGACCAGATGCGACCTGTTCCAAGAGCTCTAATGATGCAACAACGACCCAACCAGCTGGATCTCAAAGTGGCTCATCAAGATTACCTTAACCTAGGACCTTCTGTCCTGAATGAGACTAACCAGCAAGATATTCCTGAGAGAGACTCTGTGGACAACAAAGGTGTGAAAGCTTTAGAGTTCAGCAGCACAGATGCAGAAAAGAACCAGGATCAACCTGTGCAAACACCCGTCAGTGTATCCACTAAGGTATCCTCTGATGTCAGCATGACTTCAATTAAATTGTCTCCTTCCTATCAACAAGTCCCGCTCATTCAGAGTGTGGCCAAATTTGGAGTAGCTAAGACGGCTATCAATGTCCAGGCTGCCCAAGCAATGAGGAGGCAAGCATGGGTACCGACTGTGATGACTGGGGGGAGTATTACAAAATTTTCTCCAATGTCATCCACCAGAAGCCCAACCATTGGGACGATGGAGACAGTCCAGAAATACTCGGTGGAGAACACCCCGATTTGCTTCTCCCGCTGCAGTTCACTTTCCTCCCTCTCTTCTGGCGATGGAGCACTGGATGGACAAAGTGAAAACGAGCTGGAGAGCGACTCATCGCTAGAAATAATTGAAGTGGAGGATGAAGAAGTGGTGAAGAGAGTTGAAGAGGATGAAACTCTGGAGGATCTGAGTGACAGCCAGCTGCTGATGACGGATTCAAAAACCTTCCCCAGCAAAGAGACCGATCCCATCGAGATCCCCTGTCCTGCCAAAAGGGAAAAGGTGTTCCTTAGAGGAGCTTCACCAGCCATACTTGAAGACAGATCTCCATCCAGTTCATCTGAGAACTACATACATGAGACACCCCTAGTAATGAGTCGCTGTAGCTCCGTCAGTTCACTGGGCAGCTTTGAGTCTCCCTCTATTGCCAGCTCAATCCAAAGTGATCCATGCAGTGAGATGATTGATGGAACAATAAGCCCTAGTGATCTTCCCGACAGCCCAGGGCAAACCATGCCTCCCAGTCGAAGTAAAACTCCATGTTGTGTTGAGTCAAATGGACCAGAAACACAGGCCACAGGAATATCAGGACAATGGGAAAACAGCCTGCGAAAGTTCATGGAGATCGCAGACTCAAAAGAGAGGTTTAACCTTCCTCCTGACCTGGACACCATGATCTACTTCACTGTGGAAAAACCCACTGAGAACTTCTCTTGTGCTTCAAGTTTAAGTGCTCTGCCTCTTCATGAACACTACATACAGAAAGACGTGGAACTGAAATTGACCCCTCTACTCCAGCAAAATGACAAAAATCTCCCTTTCCCTGATGAGGATGAGCAAGGACTTGACCAGGGGGAGAGATACAGTGAGGGCAACTCAGACGACGACATAGAAATCTTAAAGGAATGCATCAACTCTGCAATGCCCTCCAAGTTCAGAAAAGTAAGACCTTCGCTGATGACCACTATCCCTCCTCATATTCTGAATTCTAGAAACCCAATACATCTCCCAGTGTACATGATGCTACCAAATGGCAAAACCCAAATGTGTCCTGGGAGGAGAATTGTCATCCCACAAAAGGACTTCAAATTTGATGATTCATCCTTCACTGATTCTGCAGAAGGTACACCTGTTAACTTCTCCAGCACAACATCACTAAGTGATGAAACACTTCAGTATCCTGTAAAGGACAGAGGAGCTAAAGACTGCACCGCTAAAGGATTGAACAAACAGGAACTGGTCGATGATGAGGCAAAGAGGATTGAAGACTTGAGGATTTTCTCACACTTCCACAAACCCAACAGGATGAACTACCCACCTGAGATACAAATGAACCGAGCAACCAAACATGTGATTCCCACTCAGCGGGTGCTGATGCAAAGCAAAGAGGTAGCTGATAGAGTGGCAAGCCAAAGAAATCGTGATCAGTCTCCTAACCAACAAAAGAGGAGGCAAGGTCAAGGTCCCGTCAGGAAACTGGAACTGCCTGTTATAAAGCAAAACACAGACAGTAACCTTAATGTGGGAGCACAAAAAGGAAATGCAATGTTTCGACAGATGACTCGCTCTTCAGAGGACAGTAACGGCTTCTATGATGATGAAAATGAAAAAGAGGAAGCGATGAAACGAACAAGTAGAAAACAGACCAGGGAAGCAAGTAGAAATGCTCTCTCCCGGAGCATGACAAATATTGGCAGGATTGATAATTCCCAAAGCAAGTCCAGAGGGTTTCACAGGATAAAACAGAACCTGATAAAGGATGAATCCCTGGCATGTTACTCACTCAGCTCATCTCTCAGTTCACTGAGCGATGCTGAGTTTGAGGATCATAAATCAAAAGCCCAGCAAATATGGTACAAGAACAGACACAACAAAACACTTAATATGGTGCAACAAGCAAAGCCTATGACCATTCATAGCCAATACGAAGAGCCAAGCTCCCCAAGCTCTGTAAGCATGGATTCAGAAGATGACCTCCTTCAGAAATGTATAACATCTGCCATGCCAAAGCAGAGAAGGAAGCTTGCTGCCAGGAAGAAGAAAGCAGAAAACACTCAGAAACAGAAGGCCTCTGATGGGTGGAACATTGATGAGGAAATGGATAGTGATGATACGGCATGGGATAAAGATTCAGACCTCAACAGTGTTGAATGGAGAGCCATACAAGAAGGTGCTAATTGTGTTGTCACTGGGCTGCAGGCATCAAAGTCTCAGGAGCCATCCTCTGAAGAGACTGAATCAGTCCTGTCATTCATGTCAACATCCAGCTTCACACCCAAAGAAAGGAAGTTTGCTAAAGATAAAAAGGCCAATAAACCTCTTGACTTCGCTCAGCGCAAGCCAGTTCCAAACTTACCAGTGGTTTTCAGAGGCAGAACAGTGATCTATACACCGAAAAAAGAAACCGCTCCATCACAGAGACCTCCTCCCAGGAAAGTGCCAACCAAGTCAGATGCTCCTAAGAACCCGAACCTTGCTCAGCACAGATCAAAGAGCCTTCACAGATTAGGCCGTCCCCAGGAAAATGAATTATCTTTGCCAAAGAGAAGCTCTACTCCACCTCCAAGGATACCAAAAAGTTCATCCTCTGGATCATCACAAAGCTCTACACCTTCTAAACAGTCGCAGAAGAAGATAACATCCCCAATTCAGACAAATAAACCCATCCAGAAAAAGAATGCCTCACCAACTACTCCACCAGCTAGTAGTCCCCCTGAAAGAAAGGGACGCTCTCCTGTTGTGAATCAAAATGAAAAATCTCCACCGCCTAAAACTCAGAAGTCACCTGTCCGAATCCCTTTCATGCAAAATTCAGTCAGACCCAGACCTCTGTCTCCTCTGGTGACAAACCAAACAACCTGCAGACAAAATGGTCAGGTCAGTGGGAAAAGGGTGCCACCCCCCAATCGATTTGAACTGGTCAGGATGACTTCAGTCCATTCAAGTGGTGGTGAGTCTGATCGCAATGGATTCTTGAGACAGCTGACATTTATTAAAGAATCAAAGAATGCACTGAGACGCGATGGCTCTGGACGCAACATGCCTGGATCTCAGAATGGATCCCCCCGTAGATCAGTTCCTGGAGCTTCAGCTGTCTTCCTTTGCTCATCACGCTGTCAGGAACTTAAGGTAGCTGTGCAAACCCAGAGAAGGGTGCAAGTAAAAGGTCCAGGACAAGCACAGCAAGTCCAGAGGCCAGACTGTGGCCAACAGAAGCAGACTACAACCCTCTCCAGAGCAACCTCCAGTGAAAGGGACCTATCTGCAAGACGCCCAGGCAGGAGAACGAGCTCTGAAAGCCCCTGCAGGGTGGCTCAGCGAAACGGGCCGGGCAGAGTGTCTGCAGTCAGGCAGGAGCAGCAAGACAAAGATACCTTTAAACGTCATGCCTCATCACCAAGCATAAACATACTGAGCAGAGTAACCAGCCGTTCTTCCCTCCGCTCTTCATCATCTGATTCGAGTGGAAGAGCAAAGAGCGAGGATGATACAAAGAAGAAAGGGCAGAGATCTGCATCTCGGATAAATGACAGAGTCACCTGGAGGAGGATCAGGGATGAAGATGTACCTCAGATCTTGAAAAGCACTCTGCCAGCCAATGCATTACCTCTGGTGCCTTCTCCTGACGGGGAAAAGCCAAAGCCACCAGCTCTTCCAGGAAAACTGCCAACCATTCTACTTGCATCACGCAAGACAAGTGATGCAACAGTCCAGACAGAAGACTTTTCAAACAACAAGACCAACTCGAGCACTTCTCCAACAGTTGACGTTCCAGTGATGTCAGAAGAAGTGGCTCGACTGGCACTACTCAGAAAGATTAGTGCCACCTCCGGGGGTGACGGAGATTCAGACGGGTCCCTGAGGAGCCACAGCACCGTCTCCACAGGAACATCAGACAGCCATGTGGGTGGAGTTGTCCATTTCCGCCAAGGATCCCCCAGCAAGGCCGCCCGAGTCACGCCATTTAATTACACCCCAAGCCCCATGGCCTGCTGCCTACAAGACGCACAGAGCCAAGCAGCCACAATCAATGAGAAGTCACGGGGGAAAAGTGAGTCGTAGGACGTTAGGTGGACGACATGGACTCTCTCCTGTATGAAACTCAGCACTCAGGTGGACAGACAAGGAGTGTGCTGGTCCCTATACCTCGGGTATTGACCCTTTACTTTCCCCATTCACTCACTGCATTCAAAGTTTTTCTCCCCCTGAACAATTGATCAAGGCTTCCATCTACCATTCACACAGGGTTGGATGTATGCATTGAAACAGGTCTGACACAAACAGACCATCAATAACTATGAGAGATGCACTTCATAGAAAAACGTCACACGAAACAGAAGTGCATCTTTTTGTACTTTTTTGTATTTGTAGAAAAATCATTGCCTGGTAGAAACGTAGTGGAAAGCAAAAGACAATGAACTTGATTTCAGCACATAAATCTCCATCGGTCTCCTCGACAGAATCGATAAAAGAACAATATTATGCAAACTTTTGAAGGATTACTCAGCTGGACTTTTACCTGAAAAGGTACAAACTGTGGCGGACTGTTGACAGACTCTCACAAGGACACAAATACACAGACATGTGAAGTCTTTTTTTTACATACAGTACATCAGCGCTTTGGGCCTTTGCCTCACCACTCAACTGAATATGATACACTGTTAGCCTTTCCTGTTCCATGTGTGGAGCTCAGTGGGGCTGGCGGTTCTTCAAATTAATAATGCAATCACCTTTATTCCATTTGTCTTTGTTCTTTCCACACTTTAGCTGTAGACGCCTAGATTATTTATTCCTGTACTGAGATATACTTTGTAGCTGTTTTTAGCAGCTCAGTATTCCGTAGCCTGATTTATTTGGAGTGCACCAAAAAATCAATTTGAAGGGACTGATTTGGTGTGAGCTATACACCTGAAGGTTTAGAGTTAGCGATAAAATCAATGTATTTAATCTGCCTAATCAAAATTCAGTATTTCTATGGAGCAGTCTTACTCAGTGATTTGCAACATTGCCTGCAATGACCTAAGTCAGTGGCAGATTTACAATATCTAGATATCATCATATAGCCCAACCCTTTGTTCAGATTATTAATTTGAGGGTATGATTCATCACAAATCACAGATTTTCACTCCGACACCCTGCTGGACTCTAGTTTCATCACTGCTGCAGAACATATTATAGCAAATACTGTCATTTTCCAGACTGTCAGCTGAGTATCTTCACACTCTCCTGTACTCTTTGTCTTAATCAGTATTGTAAATAACTTGCAGATATATGAAATCTTCAAAGCTTCCCAGTGGGCAAAAGAATCTCTGACAGCATGCTAATATATTCACCGACTGTGTACACACACCTTAACATTGTGGATGACGACAACGACGTTGTCATTCGCTGGTAAAATACTTTATGAAGCCTGGCGAGAGCATTACTAGCCATCTGTATTCAAGTGCCGCAAAGACCTATAATGCTATAAACTGTCAGCGTAGATGAACAAAGCCTCCATAATCGAATGTGACAACATTATATTTGTGTTTGCTACTAGATTCAGACAGTTTGCTGTGGAGTATTTTCCTGTCAAGAAACAAACGCCGGTCAGGCTTTGAAGGGTGCGTCACCACTGGAAGTCTTTATAACGTGTTAATATCTGCTTAACTGTGTTGCTGTAAAAGTAGTGATAGGTCGAGAAGAAGTCGAATATTAAGACGATGAATATTCTCTGTAGTTGTACCATCACTCCTCCATGTGTGCACGGCGATCAAGATGCTGGACAGAAAGAACATTAATCTACACGAGGGGGCTGTTTATTCAGAAGAACGAGGTTTTGTATTCACGACTACGACCCTACTGTATTTCCAAAGCATGTTTTGAGTATGAATAAAGCCCGAGTAGCCGTTGAATGCAAAACTTTTAAGTCCCAGCGGCCATTTTAAGACATATAAGTGATACGTCACCCAATTCTACTGTATCAAACACTCACCTACTGTCCGTGGGTTCAGATGAGGGTCGATCAAATGTTCCGAAATACTTTAAAGGAACCGTCTAACAGTGACACCTAGTGGCAAAAAACTGGTACTGCAGTACAAATTCAAACACAAACAGACTAACTGAAACAGTGGACGGTGCCACTGTGGTAAACCAAGAATATGAAATGACCTCTGATAAAGTCAAAACCTTTGTGTCCCTCATTTGAGCCCATAGCTGCTGAGTGTTGAGTGTTTAATACTCTGAAGACAGATTTGGGGTGAAAGAGTCACTTGAACAGCCCCTAAAAGTTAAATCAGGATGAACATTGTGTGAATGAGATGCACAGGGAATTTGGCTCCACGTTCAAACACCATCAGAAGGTTCTGGAAGTTCGACCGCCATAAGTGTCGGCGGCCTTGTTCAAGTCTGGCTGGAGATGAGATCTTAGACGAGTTCACGTCCAATAATGTAGCTCTCGCTCTTCATTTAACTTCTTCCAATTCTCAGACTGAATATTCTGCTTTAAATAACATAACGTGCATGCGACTGAATCAGTGATCCGATCAATTACCAGACAACCCTTTAGTTGGTGATGTCACAGGTCGTCATGGCAGCGAGGTCCCAGCCTTCAGGCGTGAACAAGGCCACAGCGGCGTATGGCGCCATGTGAAATAGGCAAAGCAAGAGGTGTGTCATAATGTCATAATAAATGTTTTCATCTAATAAAAAGTGACGTGTTTCATTAAACTCACGTGTCGACTTTCCTTCACACCAGTCAAGAAACATGACGTCAACAATACGGTGGTGAGCTGGACTTTGAGGTGACGCTCTCCGTGTTTCAGTACACCAAAGGAAAGGTGTAACCACCATCGTACAGGCGGCCTATCACAGTGGTCGAACACTGAATGTTCAAACACTTTACACTCTGTCAGAGCCCACATACAGCCAGTGTTAACATGTGGACACAATCACCAAGTCATACTGTGATCAGACCACTTAAACCAGTTTTTAAGGTGGTCTGGGACTCATGAGACCACATATATGTTCTATAGTGTAAAGTCTAATGTGTCCCGGTCCACGTTGAAGGACCGCCTGTTTACCTGACAGCCTAAGAACTATCTGACCTGCTGAGGTCAGCAGCAGATGTTTGTCGCAGTGTCTCTGTACGGTGTGTGAGAAGTTTTACCTGCAGACATTTAGCAGTGAGATGTTTGAACTCTGTTTCATCATTTACACTGAGTTTATGACAGAAGAAACATTTTATTGATGGTAAATATGTCAAACTTTACAGATACAGGAACTAACTTCACTTTCATCATGAGGTCTTGGCCCGTGTTATAAAACAGTCAGGAATAATAAGTGAACCTGTCTCACTGCTCGTACAGGCAGCTGACTGCTACTTTAATAAACATGCATCACTGTGTGTGACCACCAGAGGGCGCTGCGGGTTCAAACCCAACCAGACCGGACGGTACACGGTACACGGTACTCTGTTAGAACATTTGAACAAACAAGTTCATGTTCAGTCTGAGATGAATCAGTTCATCAATAATTCTGATCTTTGATTATAATTTTACCGACTCGTTTATCGTGTCCTTCGTTAAACTGATCAAATAAATTATGTCAGCTGATGATGTCACTGATCACTTCAGCGACAGTTCTCAGGTCCGGCTGAGAACATTCAGCGGAGCCGCCGGGTCCTTGGCACCGGGAGCGACCCGGACTGAGAAGGAAGTCAGAGCGTTTGACCTTTGACCTCCATCACGTCGTTCTCCAGCTGTTCCCCCGCAGCTCGAAGCTCCTCCCTCTGCTGCAGCAGCCGACCTCTGACCTCCTGAAGGCGCTCGTTCAGCTCCAGGTACTGACGGCACTGCTGGAACCGGGACTCCACGTCACTCTCTGCAGGCCGGGCCGAGTCTGAGGGCAGAACCAGCCAGTAAACTACAGGTGAACAGTCATCAAACTACAGGACAACAGTCAGTAAACTACAGGTGAACCAGTCAGCAAACTACAGGTGAACCAGTCAGCAAACTACAAGTGAACAGTCAGCAAACTACAGGTGAACAGTACAGTGAACAGTCAGCAGGTGAACAGTCAGTAAACTACAGGTGAACCAGTCAGCAAACTACAGGTGAACAGTCAGCAAACTACAGGTGAACAGTCAGTAAACTACAGGACAACAGTCAGTAAACTACAGGACAACAGTCAGTAAACTACAGGTGAACAGTCAGTAAACTACAGGACAACAGTCAGTAAACTACAGGTGAACAGTCAGTAAACTACAGGACAACAGTCAGTAAACTACAGGACAACAGTCAGTAAACTACAGGTGAACAGTCAGTAAACTACAGGACAACAGTCAGTAAACTACAGGTGAACAGTCAGTAAACTACAGGACAACAGTCAGTAAACTACAGGAGAAGGAGTGGGGTGAGGTGAGGAGGTTTAAATCAGTATCTAAACCACTAGTCTAGTCTAAGTCCTGCAGACTGGACCGTTTAACAGGACTCAGGGGGTTCTGTTCCGGTCTGTTCTGGTCTGGGTGGGTTCACCTTGTCCAGTCCGCTGCAGGATGCTGAAGACCGGGTCATCAGGAGCCGCTCTGCCAACGTCCTCCAAGATCTGATCCACAGTGGGGGGGTCCGGACGACTGGGCAGAACCACCCGCTTCTTAATCTTAGAACCAATATTCATCCTGCTGCAGAAAGACAGGCAGACAGACAGACAGACAGACAGACAGGCAGTGACAGACAGACAGAGAGAGGCAGACAGACAGGCAGAGTGACAGACAGGCAGGCAGACAGACAGGCAGACAGACAGACAGACAGACAGACAGGCAGACAGACAGAGGCAGGCACAGACAGACAGCAGAGTGACAGACAGGACAGGCAGGCAGACAGACAGACAGGACAGAGACAGGCAGGCAGACAGACAGGCAGAGTGACAGACAGACAGGCACAGACAGACAGGCAGGCAGGCAGAGACACAGACAGACAGACAGACAGACAGACAGGCAGACAGGCAGAGACAGACAGACAGACAGGCAGACAGACAGACAGACAGGCACAGACAGACAGGACAGAGTGACAGACAGACAGGCAGGCAGACAGACAGACAGGCAGGCAGAGTGACAGACAGACAGACAGACAGAGTGACAGACAGACAGACAGGCAGAGTGACAGACAGACAGGCAGAGTGACGGGCAGACGGGACAGAGAGACAGACAGACAGGCAGACAGACAGACAGACAGGCAGGCAGACAGACAGACAGACAGGCAGACAGGTTCAGTTGCTCTGTTTGTCGTCTTTCATGTCTTCATATTAATATCTGACTCATACTGTGTCCGGACATTAACGGGATTCAATCATCAGAGCAGTCTGACACTCAGTCAGACTGCAGCTGACAACAGTCAGTTCATAATCCGGTGAAATATTTCACAGCCGAATTCAACAAAAATACCTTTCATTTCATAAAACACGTCCGGTACCGACACACCGAACCGCTCGGTTCTGCACACAGCGGATACAGTTTAACTCAAACCGTTAAACGGGGTTCTGTGTGAAGGATCCGGGCCGGGCCGGGCCGGGCCGGGCCGGGCCGGGCCGCAGCTCCTCGGCGGCTCTTACCAGAGTTCAGTCCGCGGGCCTCAGCGCTGATCCGGCCTGTGTGCTGCCACCTGGATCGGACCGGACCGGAGGACGGGAACCGACCAAATGCTGCTGAAAACACAAGTACTGCTCGACAAACACGACCCAGGAGAACCGGACAGACGTGACGTACAGCACGTCAACGTTACCTGCCACGTCACAGGGCACGCGCAGAGGCCACGCCTCAATGAAACGTCATCATCTCGCGTCTGCTCAGTGAGCGCAAACCAACATGTGTGTGTGTGTGTGTATATATATATATATATATATATATATATATATATATATATATATATATATATATATATATATATATATATATATATATATATCCCATACAGTACATACAGTATACTATATATCATTAGATATGTTCCATTCCATTGTATTTGTACATAAATATTTTACTGTTCTATATGAACGTTGTTGTCTTGTTTTAATGAGTCTGTGATGTCAGAGCTTTATTCTGATTAGTATTTTTTTATTGTCATATCGATGTCATCATCATAATCCAACAAACAGGTACATAAATAACAAACACATGAAGAAATGAGGACACACAGTGTCACTGATGAAGCACTGCAAACTGATGTTGACGTAACATACGTCCACTTCCTGCTACAGGTGTTCAATATTACACCTACAGACACAAAGAAACAGGAAGTATGACGTTCACCTGTAACTCACTGCACACCTGCAGCCTCAGTGTCACTTCAGCATCAGTTTCAGGTACTCTGCATCCAAAAATACATCTCAACTCAAAGAAAACAATAAGATGTCTGTTGAACTGATTCATAGTTTTCATATTAAATCCTGTTACTGAGGTATAAATACAGAAATACAACATGTGATAGAAAAAGTCTCTGACAGATCGTCTGCTCATCCAGATCTGTGAGGACGAAGAGGAAAACCTTTGCTCTCTGCAGCTCCTCTTCCTCACAGAGGCTCCTCCTCTTCCTCACATAGGCTCCTCCTCTTCCTCACAGAGGCTCCTCCTCTTCATTTGCAGCTATCTGAAAGACTGAGAAGTCAATAGAAGTCAATAGAAGTCAATAGAAGTCAGCTTCCTTTTAATTTCCACAGAAGTCTCCTGGAAAGATGAGATGGTGTACACCTCCAAATAACCCTGGAGAGTATTTGAGTCAGTGTCCAATAATAAACTAAGAATATGTGGATCACGAGGACAAACAGGGTCTAATGCTGCTTGGACACAGGCGGGAAATGATCACTCCCTGTCAGTACTTCACTGAAGATGTGTCCAAATGCATCAAGACACATTTACTATTTTTCCAGTAATTAGTACGAGCACACATTCTGTCCAGGAAAGTCCTTTTGCAATAAAATATACAGAAACAATCAATGAACTGTTGAACCTGAAATATTTCTCACAACACGACAACATTAATACTTGTTTGTACAATAACTACAGAGAGCATCTTTTTATTCTGTGATGTCAGAAGATGGTGAACTCTTTTTTTATGTGATAATAAAACAAACATTGTTTTCTGTTTCGACAGTCGACAGCGAGCTCATCGTGACGTACCGTACAGACATGGAACAACAGACACACAAAAACAAGTCTGTAGAAATATGAGCTGAGGAAGGTGGTCGCTGTCAGCAGTGATGATACTAGTGGAGGCGTTTCTGTTCAGGTCTCCATGTGAGCTCCATCTGCTGCTACAGCCACCAAACAAAAAGCTGCTTCACCTTTAAACCATTACTGATGGTCACTGAGGTTCATGTTAACTCTGTTTACACCACATCCACTCTCTGCTATGCTACGATACCATATGCTACGAACACCAAACTGGACTTACCGTACTGCTTAATCCAGGAAATGCTGGAATATGTGACAAGACAGCTGGGTTAGCATGTTAGCCCTCATCTCTGAAGACGTTCACAGATTTAATGGATTTCACAGCTGACTGCTGTCCCAGTAAAACTGCATTTAGACTGATGCTGTAAAGTGCTAACACCCCTTAAATGGAGCCATTACAACTACAACATGAGCGTGTTGGACAGAACACTAACTTCTGAGAACATGACACAGTTATGAGTCGATGGTACAAACACGTCTTTGAAATAAACAGAGTAAACATATTTGGCCTGTTAGTGATCAGTGTAGCTAACATGCTAACTGTCAGATAGCAATGTAGCTTTGTAACTATTAGAAAGTCCATAGTTAATTCACATGTCACAGGTCTCTGGTTACAGCAGGAATAGCCCTGCAAGTCATACATTTATTATATTTTATTTTATCTTTATTCTTTCAACAACGACCTCAAAATCGTCACCAAGCTTCTTAAACTACCTATTTTGTAAGGAAACGTGGACAAACTTTGCAGTGCCAATATAGACTCATTAAAATGTAAAGGGTTCATCCTCTGGGGATCCACAACAGAATCTGCGGCCTAGAACAGACCTTAAAGATGACAGTCTGTCATTGTGGAGAAAGATTGGTTTGTCTCATTTCCAACCCAACACCAACAACAGGCAGTGTTCATATGAAACTCGACTATCTTTCTCCGTGATGACTGAGCACATCTTTAACGTATCTACATGCTCTCCTGCTCCGAGTACAGAGGGATTGAAATGAGCTCAGCTTATCTTAGCATAAAGGAGGAAACACTTGGTTTACTACATACTGGTCGATCTTCGCCCAGCTCTGAAGGAGCGACTTTGGCTGCTGATGTTTCTGCCCGTGCTCGGTAAACTCTTCGGTTCAGGCTGATTGACCTGCTGCACCTGAGTCACCAGAGCTTTATTCTTCATCAGAGTGGTCAGGACTGAGGAGAGGAAGGAACATTTGTTCAAGAATCATTAACACTGGAGTGTAACCACAGTGTGCTGGTGTTGAATTGGTCCGTACCTTCTCTGGTGAGGTTCTCGGCAGCACTCATGGCCTTCCCGCCGAGGTCGCTCACCATGTTGTCCACCATGGCCTCGTGGCGGAGGAAGACGGGCCGAACCACTTTATCGTAGATGATCTGGGAACCGTTCCACGACATCGGAGCCATGCACCACAACAGGAAGAGACACTGGACCACAGAGGACAGAAAGACATGGACGACTCAGTTTACTTTAACTCATGTGACATCTTGATCTTCACTTCGTCCCAGATCATACTACAAGTATGATCATGATCATACTACAAGTATGATCATACTACAATATGATCATACTACAAGTATGCACAGCAAGAACTCGACTGGAGTATCGGTATCAGTATTCAATGTTAATCGGAGCTCTGAATGAATCATTTGGTATCACAGTGTCGACATATCGGAGCTTCACATAGTTTGAGTTTGAGCTTTAAAGCTGAACATGTGTGAACATGTGTGGGATCATCTCAGTGAGCTGCTAAGGTAGCATCGTGTTAGATAACATTAGCTTACAGTGCAGTTTCACAGGACAAGCTGCTTAGCTCTGAAATGTCTGAAGGTTCTTACTGGAAATGCTGACCTTAAAATATTGATGTTGTGCCAGCAGTGAAAATGTCCCTGCAGAGCCACCGTTACTCGACAGTTACACACTGATGAGCTCACATCGTGCAGCCTCTCCTGACTTAAATCAAATATATATAAATATCATTTCTACTTCCTGTAAAACAAACGTGATGAGTGCTTATGTAAGCTTGATCCAACCAATAATATTACAGCATCCATCCAACAGAGAATACCAAGAGAACCAGCCGGGCTCAGACCAGAACCAAACCCAGCCACAAAGACAGAAAGGGGGCATGTTAGATGACAGCGGCACCAGCAGTACCGAGGTGATTTGTGGAGTTTTCTGATGGACTTCTACTAACTCTAATATGAGCTGCCGTTGGCTACATAGCTAGCCGTGCAGGTAACGTTAACTACTAAGGTTACGGTCGTCCCTTTTCATGGAGGCTTTAAAGCTCCTCATCACGGCCAGGCCTCAATATGAATATGAGGAGTTAAATAACTCTAAGTCTGTAAAATGAGCCAACATTCAGTCTCAACAAACATGGTTCTTATTGGTTCTTCTCACCTTGAAAGCGTAGTAAAACGGGAACCAGTACAGGAAAATGTCGGAGAAGAACTCGCCCAGACTGAACACGCCGTACACCACCCAGTACGTCAGCCATTTTGTGTCGTCTTCTTTGCTCGGACTTTCGATGGCTTTGATTCTGCAGACATGAGAGGAAACCGCCAGTCAGAGAGTCTCAGGTCAGTGGACCAGAACTCCCAGTCTGTCCCAGTCTGAAAGATACTCACGAGTAATAGGCTGGATACACAAAACCAATCAGGTTGCAGAGGAGGGAGGCACCATACCCATACACCAGGTAGAGTCCAGTCAGTGAGACGGCACCTGGACGAGACACAGCAGACGGACCTCAGGTCAAACACTTATTACAGTTCTGATAGAAGCACAAAGATCGACTTTAAAATGTTAGATGTGAAATCAAACTGCAGACAGACCTCCCAGAAATCCAACCAATGGTCTGAAAGGCACCTGGATCAGCTGATTAATCAGCTGTTGTGACAGTTCAGTATGATGAGTAATAACGAGCTCAACCCGCACAGCAAACATGGATGTTTAAAACTCGTCACACTTAAACATGTGCAGATATTCCTACACACGTCCTGAACACCTGAACACACCGCGGACAGGGAGTGGTGTCCTACCTCTGATCAGCTTACGTGACGGTTCACACATGGAGGCCGGTCTGCTCTGCGCTCTGTCTGCAGATAATCTGCTTTAAGTTTAGAGCGAGGGGGACACGGAGAGCCAGGCACTGCAGTGACATCATGATCCGCTGTATGAGCGCCATGCTTCATGAATACACTCTGTTCACTGTGCACAACGCAAGCGCCGCTCAATACACTGATTCAACATCCAACATGCTCACAGAGCCCATGAACATCCGCTCACTACACTGAACCTGCATCCAGCTGGGCCCAGAACAAGAAGGGCTCCACACCACGGTCATCTAACAACTGATGGCTGATTCAGTCTCATGAACATTCACATTATTTTAACATGTTCAGTGCATTTAAATACAGAGCGTGAGCCACGTCATTGGACCTGAGCTGAATCCGGAGAACACGGAGAGAATCCACGCAGATAGTGGGTTCAAACCCAGAACCTTCCTGCTGTGAGCAGCACTGCTAACTGCTCCAACCAAACTGAAGAAATGAAGTCTCAAACTAAAGTCAGCATGGACGTCTGTGTTTAACCCTTCATTCACCACACTCACATCAATACACAAACCTCAGGTCAGGTGTATACAGACACTCTGTGATTCATATTTTACACTGAACTGTAGTTTGACTTTTTATTATCTTCTGTTCTTTGACTGGATCTCGTCATGTCGTTGCACCGTCTTCTTCTTCTGTGGTGGTTTAATGAGAATCAGCTGCTGATGGACAGCATCAAATATTTTAATATTGAAAAAGACGACACAGAAATGAGTCTGTAAACCAGTGGTGTCCAAACCTCTCTTAAAGAGGCCAATACTAACATTTAAAAATGGAAAACAATAAAAGTTACATACAAATGTTCTATAACAATTTCATTGTCCCAATTATCATTTTTTTAAATGACAATGTAACCAAATCTAAACCAATCAGGCCTGAACAAATCTACAGCTGATCAATCATCAGTTTACACAGAGCAACACCACCAATCATCTGGAGTGTTTGTGTCAGCTGATGACACAGAGAGCACTGTAAAAAATGTATGGAAAATAACTGGAACTCATTTTTACAGTAGTTTTCTGTTTTTTTAATTGTAAACAAAACTCTGTTAATTTACAGACATCATCTGTAGATGAACAACCGAACTGGTATTTTAAATATTACACACATCTGTAAAACTATTAGTGTATTCAATCTATTGAGTTTAATCTGAATAATTCAGTTACAGTCTGTAAAATAACAGCGTGTCTCTGTAAAACCTTGAATGGAAATTATCAGTAAATTTAAAGTTTTTCACATTTATTTGAATTTCACATTCATTTTTCCAGTGTAGTGTCCACACACAGCTGTCTGCTCATTGGTTGGTTGATTGATTGATGGATTGATTGGAGCAGGTTTAAAATGAAACTTTAAACAGAAATTCTGACCCAGAAAAGTTCCAGGTCATTTCCAGGTTCATGTTCAGACAGCAGCTGCTCGGTGAAGCTGCCGTTATGTTCCCCGGAGGATTAACTGAATCCTCTTCAGTTTTCCATTAACACATGACAGGAAGATTCAAACACACTGAAATATGAACACAATGAAAGAAATACAAAGTATTGATTATTGAGTGATGATCAGCCGACGTACCCGCTGCGATGATCTTCTTTTTGATGCCCGTTTTGTCCTCGATCTTCCCCAGAAAGTCCGTCACCACGTTCTTCTCGTTCAGAAACTTGTCAGCTCGGTCTCTGATGGACGAGAGGACGTCCAGCACTCCCATGATGGTCCTCAATCAGGTCCTCAAACCACAGACAAGACGGAGGAAGACGAACTGCAGCTGACAGTCAAACAAAGCAGTGTGTGTGTGTAATCCTCTGAAGGCAACAATCTGCTTTAATGAGGAGGGAGGAGGTGGCCTCCACCTCCTCCCTCCTCATTAAAGCAGATTGTTGCCTTCGTGGGAGGAGGTAGACAAGAAGAAGAAGGAGGCTGCTCTGCCTCAACTCTGTGATTTACAGAGTTTCCTGATGGACAGTGAAGTAAACTGTAGCTGCTGTTAGCTAATACACTCCCCTGCAGCCTGTAGAGGGCGCTCACAGGACTTTCTTGTTGCAGCAGTAAATGACTCTGACAGCAGCACGCCTCCTCCGCCTCCTCCTCCTCCTCCTCCTCCTCCTCGACGAGATGAAGCTGACAGCAGGAATGTGTCGTGCAGGCCGACACACGTCTTCAGCCGACATGTGAGCTGATAACAAACTGACTTTAGAGCAGTGTGACAGAAAAACAGAGAGGAGATGAGAGGATACAGGACCATCAAATACACTTTATTCATCTTCTGCTACTTCTTCTGGGTGAGTCCATCCGATTAACACCACCACCTTCACTAACACACACACACTTAAACTTGTTACACAGCATGGACTGACACACACACACACACACAGTGACAGAGGACGGACTGAAAACAAACGTCTGATTTATTTCAAAGAAACTAACAAAGAACAGTTTTTTAAAAGATTTATAGAAAATTTTATTTAAAGCTCAAAATAAATGACCTGTTAACTATGGGGCCAAAAGTGTGCGGACACTGTTTGTGTTTTAATGTTGCAACATCACAATGTTTCAGTATAGAGTGACAGAAAGAAAGAAGCTCTCTCGGGTTTGATCTGTCCAAATCTCCAAAACTTCTTTGGTTCAGTTGGCTCCCTGATTAACACTCCACCTCTAAAATATGGACTACTCCATCGACTCCCTTGATCTGATCTGACAACCTGTGTGTGCTAGGCATGATTTATTACAGTGTTTAGAGTATATATATATATATATATATATATAGAGAGAGAGAGAGGACAGTTTTTGGCAACAACCCTGATCCATCACAGTCAATAAACAATAAAACATCATGTTTGGGTCTTTACAACTCTGTTTGTTTAAGTGGAAGCACTTGGTTTGATTGTAACAGTTAAATTACTTCAGTTTCATCTCAGTGTGTCCAACATAGAAATATGTCCAGGGTGTATTCAGCCTAGCTTAGCACAAAGACTGGAATCAGAGGGAAACTGTTAGCATAGCTCCATCAAAAGAGAACAAATGCGGGTTCTCCTGATGAAACATCATCTCTTTGTTTTTGTCTGCAGGTTGTGAGTGCCGTCTTCACAGCGGTGGGGATCTACGCCAAGATCGCAAAAGAGAAAGGTTGGTCCAAAAACGATAACAGCGCTACTAACTCTGTGTAACTCTGTGCTAAGTCTATACTAACTCTGTGTAACTCTGTTCTACCTCTGTGTAACTCTGTACTAACTCTGTGTAACTCTGTACTAACTCTGTGTAACTCTGTGTAACTCTGTACTAACTCTGTGTAACTCTGTGCTAACTCTGTACTTCCTCTGTGTAACTCTGTACTAACTCTGTGTAACTCTGTACTAACTCTGTACTACCTCCGTGTAACTCTGTACTACCTCTGTGTAACTCTGTACTAACTCTGTGTAACTCTGTACTAACTCTGTACTACCTCCGTGTAACTCTGTACTACCTCTGTGTAACTCTGTACTAACTCTGTGTAACTCTGTACTACCTCTGTGTAACTCTGTACTAACTCTGTGTAACTCTGTACTAACTCTGTACTACCTCCGTGTAACTCTGTACTACCTCTGTGTAACTCTGTACTAACTCTGTGTAACTCTGTACTACCTCCGTGTAACTCTGTACTACCTCTGTGTAACTCTGTACTAACTCTGTACTACCTCCGTGTAACTCTGTACTACCTCTGTGTAACTCTGTACTAACTCTGTGTAACTCTGTGTAACTCTGTACTAACTCTGTGTAACTCTGTGTAACTCTGTACTAACTCTGTGTAACTCTGTGTAACTCTGTACTAACTCTGTACTTCCTCTGTGTAACTCTGTACTAACTCTGTGTAACTCTGTACTAACTCTGTACTACCTCCGTGTAACTCTGTACTACCTCTGTGTAACTCTGTACTAACTCTGTGTAACTCTGTACTAACTCTGTACTACCTCCGTGTAACTCTGTACTACCTCTGTGTAACTCTGTACTAACTCTGTACTACCTCCGTGTAACTCTGTACTACCTCTGTGTAACTCTGTACTAACTCTGTACTACCTCCGTGTAACTCTGTACTACCTCTGTGTAACTCTGTACTAACTCTGTGTAACTCTGTACTACCTCCGTGTAACTCTGTACTACCTCTGTGTAACTCTGTACTACCTCTGTGTAACTCTGTACTAACTCTGTACTACCTCTGTGTAACTCTGTACTACCTCTGTGTAACTCTGTACTAACTCTGTACTACCTCCGTGTAACTCTGTACTACCTCTGTGTAACTCTGTACTAACTCTGTACTACCTCCGTGTAACTCTGTACTACCTCTGTGTAACTCTGTACTAACTCTGTACTACCTCTGTGTAACTCTGTACTAACTCTGTGTAACTCTGTACTACCTCCGTGTAACTCTGTACTACCTCTGTGTAACTCTGTACTAACTCTGTGTAACTCTGTACTAACTCTGTGTAACTCTGTACTACCTCTGTGTAACTCTGTACTAACTCTGTACTACCTCTGTGTAACTCTGTACTAACTCTGTGTAACTCTGTACTACCTCTGTGTAACTCTGTGTAATCAGCCTTTAACGCCGCAGGATGTTGACCAGCCGTCACCTGGTGTCAGTCAGCCAGTTTAAGACCTTTTTTTACACAACAAACCTACAACCTGATGTGGAAGCAGATTATAGAATAATGTTCAAGCTTCAGTGTGCGTGTCAGCTTCTACAAACAAATCTCTGATAACATTCCTGAGGATGAGTTAATCAGACATGTTTCAACTGTTACACCATGTTAGGTACGATGGTTGAACAGAACGTGTGTGTGTGTGTGTGTGTGTGTGTGTGTAGATGTGGTTGATACTCTGACCTTGGATCCAGCTCTGCTGTTGATCGTTGTCGGCTCCGTCATGTTCCTCGTCACGTTCCTTGGATGTTTTGGGGCGCTAACGCCACCTGCCTGCTGAAGATGGTATGACTGATCAGCTGGTATTTTGTGTTTATTAGACTGTATGGGGTTCACTGGATGAAACGTCAGCTAGTATTTGATGACTGACAGGTTGGAGGTTCAGTACGATACGTTACTATTTTATATTTCTTGTGTGTCGGTGCTGCTGAGATCTCACTGTTCAGGTGAGATCATCTGGTGATTGTTTCTTCAGTTTCTGGGGATCCTGGTGGCTGTCCTCCTCCTGCAGATTGCTGCTGGAGTCGTGGGATACCTCTTCACTGACATGGTAACATCACAGACAGGAAATATAACTCAAACTAAAGAGCCAAACATGATGAAGCTGCTGCTGTTGTTCAGGTGATGGAGAGGACGGAGAAGCTCATGATGAAGGCCATTTTCCGCTACAGGGAGGACCAGGACCTGGAGAACGCCATCGACTTCATCCAGAAGAAGGTGAAGAAGAAGAATGACCCGTGTCTTTAAAGACTGAGAGGTGGTGTCAGACCGTTTACAGTTCAGTTTGTTGTGTTTGCAGTTTCAGTGCTGTGGAGTTGAGAGCTATAAGGACTGGTCCCAGAATGCCTACTTCGAGTGTTCGGACACTAACCCCAGTCTGGAGGCCTGTGGAGTTCCCTTCTCCTGCTGTGTTCACCTACAGAACCAGGTCAGAACCTACAGAACCAGGTCAGAAACACAGTCTGTACAAACCCAGCTGTGTGGTCCACAACAGGTTTATGACCTCTGTGATGAAAAATACATTGAAACACTTCAGTAGGTTTGATTTTTACACAAACAAACAGCAGGACATCATCTGTATACAGACAAATATTAACTTTATGTATTTATCTTTACTTAGAGCCTCTATTCATAGAAGGTAATTAAATTCTAAAGAGTTCATCCTCTGGGGAGCAGGAATAAGATATTATATGAAGTTAAAAATATTGAACATGGTTACAAAGCATTCTTTTTCTTTGATTATGAAACATCGGAAATGCATATTTTACGTTTTCGCAGCTCATCAGACATTGTAAGAAATGTTCACACCAAATTTTGGGCTCAGGTCAGATCTGTTATGATTATTTTATACGTTTACACACATTTTTACACCAGATTATTCATATGTTATTTCACGTGATGTTTCCCATTAGATAGACAGGCAGACTCAAGACGACCAGAAACATCTCTCACCTCTCTTCTTCTGCAGACGGTATTGAACACCATGTGTGGTTATGGGATGCAACAGCTGGACAAACATTCGGCCACTCAGGACGTCTTCACCATCGGCTGCCTGGAGAAGATCGTCTGGTGGGCCAAAAACAACCTGCTGCTGGTGGCCGGTCTGACCGGTGGCCTGCTGCTGCTCGAGGTAATGCTGCTGACTGAAGGACTGCTTCGGTTCACGTCCAATCAGAACCTCAAAACCAGTATTTAAAATCTGTATATGTCTATTTAAAATCTGTATAAATTCTTCTAGATGTTTGTCATGTTGTTGTCCTGTAAACAGACTTTGGTTGCCGTGAGCGTTGAGCTGTGAATCATCAGGTTAAATGACAGAAAGTTTCCTCCGGCAGGTCTGCATGATCTGTCTTGCTGCTGCTCAGATCTCCAGGATAAAGAAAGTCCAGCGACTGAAGGAACAAAACGCAGCCAGAGGAAGTTCAGAGAGGAAAGACAGCTACTGGTATCCTGCGTTTGCAGACTTTGACGACGAATGAAACCTGATCGAGGGGACGGACACGAAAAATCTCGAGTGTGGGTCAAAAACAGATGAATGTTGGAGAATCAAAAGGAGAATGTGAATTTAAAATGTTAGTTCTATATTTTATTTCATGTGTCTGAGGCTCTCACAGGCGGTGAATGATTTGAGGTGTTTGAACTTCTACCTCAGCTAAAAGCCTCAACATCATATTTTTATATGACAGAGATTAAATCAATTTGAACATCTGCAGGTTTGACTAATAGAAGATGTGATGTATGAACAATGTGTATGATGTATTAACGATGTGTATGATGTATGAACGATGTGTATGATGTATGAACGATGTGTATGATGTGATGTATTAACGATGTGTATGATGTATGAACGATGTGTATGATGTATGAACGATGTGTATGATGTATGAACGATGTGTATGATGTGATGTATTAACGATGTGTATGATGTATGAACGATGTGTATGATGTACTGACGATGTGTATGATGTATGAACGATGTGTATGATGTGATGTATTAACGATGTGTATGATGTACTGACGATGTGTATGATGTATGAACGATGTGTATGATGTGATGTATGAACGATGTGTATGATGTATGAACAATGTGTATGATGTATGACGATGTATGATGTGATGTGTATGATGTGATGTATTAACGATGTGTATGATGTATTAACGATGTGTATGATGTATTAACGATGTGTATGATGTACTGACGATGTATGATGTGATGTATGAACGATGTGTATGATGTACTGACGATGTGTATGATGTATGAACGATGTGTATGATGTATTAACGATGTGTATGATGTATTAACGATGTGTATGATGTATTAACCATGTGTATGATGTGATGTATTAACGATGTGTATGATGTATTAACGATGTGTATGATGTATTAACGATGTGTATGATGTATTAACGATGTGTATGATGTATTAACGATGTGTATGATGTGATGTATTAACGATGTGTATGATGTATTAACGATGTGAGAGAATAAAGCTTCATTCTTCTTTTGTTTTTATAAAGTGTTTGGAGGGTAAAGGAGAAAAAACAAACCAACTAACTGGAAAAGTTTAAAGTTTTATGTCCATCTGTTATTTATTGATGGAAATGTATTTTTGTATCGCTGTCTGTTTTTATTTCATACTAAAGAAATCAATCAATAAGAGAAATTAAACTGATAACAGAATTAAATGAAATAATTCCTTCCTGTCATGTATTTTTACTTTAGTCTCACTGTCGACCGTTGACTAATTTAATCGCAGGTTTAATTTAATAATATTAATTTATTTATTTATCTTCTATGTTTACTGTCTCATGCTGCTAACTGAATCAGGATTAATAAAGTTTCTATGGACAGATCTGCTGCTGACCTCTAGAGGCTGCAGGGTTCATTACACCAAACAATGAGACCTGGATCAGTTTAGAAGGACTCATTATGGAGAGTGGCTCAGCTCATATATATATATGTTGTCTGTATAAACTGCTGGTAGTTTGATATAGTTTGAATTACACATTATTATTTTTTTATTAATCTGAGTCTGTGTTTACAAGCTGCAGCCTCTTTTATTGAATAAATGTTGAACTAAAATCTTTTCACAGCGTCGAGACGTCGAGGTTTTCTGCAAATGTCCATGAGAAGAGAAACTCCCAGCATGCAAAGTGAGGAGACCCCTCAGTAAACCTGGTTAATCCCTGTTGTTCCTCCCCCTCATCAGGTCTTCATTGTGAGTTTAATCTGTGGTGGAGGATTAGTAGCTGAGACACCTGTGGCTGCGTGCAGGGAAGGGATTTGGTCCCGTGCTGCCTCACGCTCGCTTTATTGGATTAATGAGCACGCCGCTCTGTTAAAAATAGCAGCGGTGTTGTGATGTAGTGACGAGTCCTCATGAGGATCCATGTGTTCCCTCTGCTGCACGTTAACCTCCTCAAACAACAAACTGGGTTTTCAAGTCTTTATGCTACGCTAAGCTAATGTTAACTTAAACGTCCCAAGAAAAAGTGATTAAAACATCAAATGAATACATAAAGGCCTCAGAATATTAAATATGTTAGCTTCCTCCCAGTGACACCAACATTTATCATCGACAGCAAACCGCCCTGAAAAAAAGGATTAGTTCCAGACGTTTATGAGACAAGATTCAAGGGTACAAATATCTCTTATCAAAGTTAACTTAATTCTGCAGCAGTGACTGAGAGCGTTTGTGACTGACGAGTGGTCATGCTCCCAACGGACTGCTTAGCTTTCTGGTATTTAACCCTATCAGTAGTCACTAAACTTCCAGCACCACTTTCACAATGTTTCTATGTGAAAGATTTGATTTGATTTAATGATTGATAGTTACCAAGAGTTCAAACTTGGCACCCCATGATGGATTCAGGGCTTTAGCTCCTGTCATGCTAATGTCATGCTCAGACCCGACAAGTCGACACATATACATGATTACTGGAAGAAATAATAACATATATGAACACAGTGTTTATTTTCACATATAAATAAATGACATAAAGACATGTTTGCTTTGGTGATAAGTGAAGATGCTGCAGGTTGTCGTGTGCGTTGGCAGATGAACTTTGAGGTTTATGATTCAAACGGCAGACGTTAAAATTAAGGCAGGTCTATGTTTTCATGTTCAACTCTACAGATACGACTACTTAAACACAGACTAGTTTAAAGGAGCACTTTGATTTATTTTAGGTGAGTTTAAAGGACTGCATCGTCCACGTTAACTCAATTATTAAAACCTTCACGACGCTGTCTTTGTGGAAGTTCTCGTGATCGCTCACTGAATCTGAGGTGAACGGCAACAAAACAACGTTAGCTTGCAAAATGGACGAGCTACCAGAGACTACAGAGAATTGCTCTCATAAAGTGAAGTTGTACAAAGTTACTGTAGTCTCATTAATCCACTGTAGTTTGTCATATTTGTCATTTTTCTGCTGAATTTAACTTAAAATACTAAAAAACTAAAAATCGTCTCGTTCGTCTGTTCGTTGAAGATTTTAATGGAGCCCAGCAGATGTCATTTATGAATTATGCTGTTGACTGAATCACATGTGCAGGTGATTAATATATACAGTATATGGTACTTATTGTTCTCCAGTGAATATAATATCCATATTTATTACGATATCCATAAATAAATAAATGTTAGCTAACAAATATTTTCATAGCCTTCATTAATCTGGTGATTATTTTGTTGATTAATCAATTAAAGATGCAGTCATACCGGAGAAAGACAGTTCATTGCTGAGTCTCATTCCTGGGACATAAAATACCAACATAAATGGACACCTGTTGG
Organism: Miichthys miiuy; assembly: GCA_036365135.1. NCBI lineage: Eukaryota > Metazoa > Chordata > Actinopteri > Sciaenidae > Miichthys > Miichthys miiuy. Next base: position 517,112 of record CM071609.1, read on the forward strand.
TCGTCATGACTGATCCCGCCTTTAATTGTTTAGCCACAGTTTCTCCGGTATGTCTTCAGCTGCCGTGTTTTGTCCGTCTAACAGTCTTTAAGATATTATATTTCCAGTCAAATATGACAAAGAAAAACAGCAAATTGTCACATTTGAAAAGCTGGAATCTGACGTTTGTTTGATCGAAATAACTGATCAATAATCGACTAATTGTTCAATCTCTGTCCATCCATCTTCATGGATACTTTGTGAATATATTCTGACTGTCAAATAAAGTTGCGTTATTCTTAAATTGCTGAAACATATGTTCTTAACATGTCAACATTGTGTGCATTATTCTTTTTGAACATGTTTTATAATTCATTCATTCAGCCACATGACAGACGCTGGACTCCTCTTTGGGTTTGGAAACATTCAGAAAGTTTAGACTCGAGAGAACGACTTGAAAAAATTAAGAAATCAACAAAATTGAGGTGAAAAGTTTTTCTGGTTCTGTGACCCTGTGATCAACACATCATTAGAAAATAACTAAATCTGTTTTGAATATTTTGTAGACCAAAGAGAGGCATGAGATAAACAGGCTAGTGTCTGTAGCTGCAGCTGACGTCGGTAAGGTTCCATAAATCCCTACAGCACTTTGTTTACTTCACAACATTCAAGTCAACAACAACAACAAGAGGAAAATAAAGCACAGGACTTCAAATGAAGCCAGGAAGAACGCATGCCAGCATGCTGTCAATACAAAGACGACAGAAGAAGAAGAAGGTTGAGTTTGATGGAGGTGAAGAGCACTTGGATTCATTCAGCCATCAGATTGGACGGATTACCCTTTAACCTTCAACCAGTCTGAGCACTGGCCAATCAAATACAGAGTTCAGTCCAAGGTTTGTTGAAGTGGTGACACCTGAGAGACAAAAACTGTCAACATAAGACGGAGATGACGTTCAGAACAGCAGCACGAAGAAGATTCAAAACCCGAATGTTTGGGATCTTTGTTTTTAGATGAACCGCCATGTTTTTTAAATTTAGTTCAATGTGAGTTCATCAGAAAAGATCTGACTTTGTTCTGGATGAGGAACAGGTGAAAAACTAATTATCCAGGGACTGATCCACGTCTCCACCTAAAAAACACAGGATCAGGGCTGCTTGTTTAGGGTATATTCCGGTACGGGGGTTCGGTATCACTTGAAGAATAGGAGTTTCTATACTGATATCAAACCAACACATTTTCTGTTGCCTAAATATGACAAATATAAAAAGTTTATTTTACAAAACCACCTAACTTCTGTCTGCCTCTTCGTGTCTGCGTCACCGTAGTCCAGACATCTTCCCAAGACGTGCCGAGGTCTGTTGATATACACTCCGGTGTGTTCTGGGTCTCCTGGGGTCTCCTCCCAGGTGGGCATACATGGAGCTGTTCCAGATGTTTGGAGCATTGTAGTTAGCTGCTTTGTACAGTTATGTTCTTCATGGTATAAGCTGCTCCCAATCCTTCGGGGAAGGAAACTCATTTTGGTTTTCGGACACTGCCCAAAGCCCACGAACACACGAAGGTTACGATGTCTCATATTCGTAATTGTAAAAGAAAAAACATTAACTGAGCCATCATTGGATACCAGCTGCTGGTACCTTTCAGACAGCCTCTGATTCTCTGAACTAGAGACACATTTTCCATTAAAATCATGGACAAATCTCCAAATGAAGCTCTACTCCACCTTCGGCCAAATAAACCACAGTCCCTTTCACACAAACTGAAAGCAGCTGCTGCATTCAGGCTCCGTCCTGTTAAGAAGAAGATTCACGCTCCGTTACCACAAAGTCCGTGTCTTCTTAACGCTCCTGTTCTGATGGCACGGTGAGGTTTGACCGGACTCGCCGGACTTAGGTGTGTTTTGTGGTGAGCTGCTCTGTCCAGTCTGATCACACCTGACAGATGTTGTAGTAGACGGTGTGTGCGTGCCTCTCACTCATTGTCTCGAGCATGCTGTCTTTGTGAGTGTGGATCTCCGTCATTGGCACGTCGACGCTGTGGGAGTTGTTGTGGGGAGTTTGTGTACCGTAGGACGGTACAGGCTGGAGAGGAATGCAAGAAAATACGTTAGCCAGTTAACCAGGCTAGTTGTTTCCTGCTTCCAGACATTATGCTAAGCTAGGCTAAGCCTCAGGAAGAGTACACATAAATATATTTACTGAAATATTTTTAAAGTCGCGTGGAGTTAAAAGAAGCTACATTCTTCATAACACTAAAGCACTCAGTTCAGGACGTGAGTGATCTAGTTAATTGATTTAGTCAATTGACTATAGAAATTAGTAGGTGTTTATTAAGGACTTTTCTGCCCGGCAACAGCGACCACAGAGCGCTACAGAGGGGGCGGGGCTTGTCAAAGCCTCAATAGGATCAGGATGAGAGTCAGAGCTCTAATCTATTATTGGTTTAAGAAGGAAACTCTGCTGTCATCGAACCAACAGACATGAATGAGCTCACACGTGTGGAGGAAAGGTGGATGTTTACAATACCTTTCCTGATCCACTGAGGGGAAATCTTTCCGACAGAGGTGGGCGATAATTCCTGCCGCCAGAGCATCGCCAAGGACGTTGATCATAGTCCGAAACCTGTCGCTGCAGAGACAGAGGATGCACTGTGAATATCACATATCACATCTTCCTTTGTTTGCAGTAGAAAGTATCATACTAAACCACACATTTCAAGGTACATTTAAATATTTACATTTTATGCTGCTGAAACCTTTTAGACATATGCAGTTGTGTAAAAAATAATGTGTTGACACGCTACAACATTAAAAGCTGATTATCATTATCATCATCATATTATAAGTCAGGGGTCGAGAACCATGAAAGCCACATATTTTAAAATGTATTTCTGTGAGAGCCATATAATATTTTTTAACACTGAATACAAAAAATGCCAACAATTTTAGAGTATAATAAGTCTCCGAATTTATTCTTTTTAATAACGTTGTTATGCTGAAGCTAACCAATAAAATACTTCTTAACATTAATGCGACTTCTGGTGCTGCATGGTCCCGATCGTGCACTGATCACCATAGCAACCGCTGTGTTTCAGATGTAGACGCGCATGCGCACTCACGTACTGCTGAGTGAACTCTCCGGTCGTTAGCTCATCAGCAGTTTCTTTTCCGAGCTCTTCTTGAACAAAATGACACGAAACACAACTGCTTACTCTCCTACTGATTTTAACTGGGACATTTTGCATCGAACGTAAAGACATTAAACGTGTGGTACACATTTGGAAGGCTGTGCGCAGAGGAGACCACCGGGCTCTCTCCGAGGGGAGGGGGAGATGCCCGGCCAAGGCTCCGTCCAGCATGGACTGAAACACAGCACGGACTGAAGCACAGTACAGACTGAAGCACAGCACGGACTGAAACACAGCACGGACTGAAGCACAGTACAGACTGAAGCACAGCACGGACTGAAACACAGCACGGACTGAAACACAGCACGGACTGAAGCACAGCACAGACTTAAACACAGCACGGACTGAAACACAGCACGGACTGAAACACAGCAGACTGAAGCACAGCACGGACTGAAACACAGCACGGACTAAAACACAGCACGGACTGAAACACAGCACGGACTGAAGCACAGCACGGACTGAAACACAGCACGGACTGAAACACAGCACGGACTGAAACACGCGGACTGAAGCACAGCACGGACTGAAACACAGCACGGACTGAAGCACAGCACGGACTGAAACACAGCACGGACTGAAACACAGCACGGACTGAAACACAGCACGGACTGAAACACAGCACGGACTGAAGCACAGCACGGACTGAAGCACAGCACGGACTGAAACACAGCACGGACTGAAGCACAGCACGGACTGAAACACAGCACGGACTGAAGCACCGCACAGACAGTTCAGGAACAATTCGGAATGAGTTAAAATGAATTTTTAAACTAGTTTTCAAGACTGGGTGTTGCTAGCGGTTCATTTTCTGACCCAGAGTGCGGCCGTGACTGGTTCTGAATGAGGCTTTATAGCAGGCAGCCGCTCTCCCATCTTCCTGGTACTGCGTACCGCCACTTAATGTTTTAGTGGTACAGACAGACCGTACTGGTTTACTTTCTCCCCTGTCTGCAAGCCAGATGCAGTCATCAAAAGAGCCACATCTGACCCCTGTTATAAGTCAATCATATAAATTACTGCTCAGAAATAGACCTTTGTTGTGCTACTTACAGGATCCAGTCGATGGCTACGATAAGTGTGATGTCATCTGGAGGCAAGCCCACTGATGTCAGTACGATCACCATGGTAACCAGACCGGCCTGAGGAATCCCTGCCGCCCCGATGCTGGCGGCCGTAGCTGTGATGCTGCCAGACAGACACCAGAAGAAGAAAGTTTAATCCACCATAATTCAGTCCAAACATAGACAGTCCCAGATTTACTCTTCAGCCCAGATACACTGCCCGCTCGCCCAGCTCTGGTTCTGGTCCTCAGGCGGAGCAGCCGGAGGACATCAGAGGGAAAACCAGAAAACATTTCCTCCATAAAATATGATCCAGTTTCACCAGAATCAGTGAAATAGTTGGTGGTGTGTGACTTAGTGCCATAAAGCGTTACGTACTTCTCCCGACCCGGAGCCCAAAGTTACATAGTGTGAGAACAGACGTACGAATGACAGAGACACCGTTCACCTGATCACAGGTCAGTGTAGCATGTCTTGTGTGTTGGTTTACCTGATGGTGACCAGCTGGCCAAGGTCCAGCTCGTAGTCATTAACCTGAGCAATAAAGATGGCCGCCACGGCCTCGTACAGCGCCGTGCCGTCCATGTTGATAGTGGCGCCCACGGGGAGGACAAAGCGGGCGATCTGTCGGTCTACACTGCAGTTTTCCAACAAACACTTCATGGTGATGGGCAACGTGGCAGAGCTGAGAAGAGACAATGTTGGAAATCAAACTTCATTAACACCTGAACACGTGCACAGAGCAGCAGGTTAAACCAGGACCGTCCAGGACTCTCACCTGGACGAGGTAGCCAGAGCGATCACCAAGGCCTGCAGGAGCCCTCGGATGAAGGAGAAGGGGTTCTTCTTGGTGAGGATGAAGTAGAAGAGAGGGAGGAGGATGAGCCCGTGGACGAAGAGGCCTGCGAGCACCGTGATGCCGTACCAGCCCAGCTTCTTTCCCAGCGTGCTCGGGTCCTGCATGTCCAGGATCTTTCCTGCCACCAGGAAGATGATCCCAAACGGGAAGTACCTGAGAGGACAGAAGAAGAACCTGCTGATCATTTATTACAGTCTAAACATGCACGTTTGTCCTGAGGGGGGCGCTACAGGAGTTCATCCTCTGGGGAGCAGGAATATCCACTGCAGATTTACAGTCTACGTTTGTGAAATGTTTAATGTTAACTTAATTTAATGTTTGATGTTATTATAATGTTATATTAACGTTTGTTTGAGTCTGAAATGAACTGTCTCTTCAGTGTTCAGGTCTTCAGGCTTTGCATGACCTGTTTTTAATCTGCTCAGCAGCAGGAGGAAGTGAAGATGTCACATGATGATGTCACAGCCAGCACGTTTTCATCACCTGACCACCTGACAGGTCATCAGGTCAGATCCACAAAGCCCTCCTCCGAGTCAGAGGACAAACCACAGCTACCAACCTGAACATGGAGATACATGCTGACAGAGTATTTATATTTATATTTATTATTTGATGGTATTCTGGAGTTATTGTGGATCTGCTGGTTCAAAGTACGTAAATAAAAATACAATTCTGTGATAACAGATCCATCGTAACGTTTTAATGTTTCTTTAATGTTTCTGTGTACTGTGTGTACTATGTACTGTGTGTACTATGTACTGTGTGTACTATGTACTATGTAACGTGTACTATGTATTGTTTGTACTAAGTACTGTGTGTACTCTGTGTACATTTAGAGTTTCCTCTCACCACACAGCAGCGTTGATGATCTTCATGACACACTCGTTGATGCACTGACAGACGTTGACCAGTGGAGCTCCTCGCTCCCCCATCCTGCCCAGCAACAGACCTACAACAACAACAACAACACACCTTGAAAAAACCTTAAACACCTTGAAAGAACCTTGAAAAAACCTTATAGTTTGATCTTAAAGTCTCCATGAAACAGGACTGATCACCGTCTGGCTCACCCATGGTGGCGGAGAAGATGACGATGCCGAGGACGTTCATCTGTTGGCTGGTGCCGGGACTCGTCTTGTACGTGATATCCGGAGGGGGGGTCAGCTCTAGGTACACCGTCCGACCTTTAGGGTCACTCTCGTCAGGGATGACGTAGACAAAGTTGGGCTGTATGGTTCTAGTCGGGACTTTGAGGATGGGAATGAGGTCCGTCTTGTACTGAAGGAACACAGTGGATTTGTTAGAGGAAGTTTAAACTGGATTTGGACCTGAATGTGTCCTGATGACTGTCTCACCTGTTGGAACGTGGCCTCGATCAGATTAGAGGGAACCATGTTCCTGAAAAACACACATGATGTTCACATGATGACAGCTTTCTATCAGAACCAGCATGAACTTCTTTCAGGAGCTCGTCTGTTGGGTCAGACCACATGGGCCAGCCTTCAGATGTGACTCCATGATGTATACACAGCATCACCTGACCACTCTACAGGTGAGTGAGCGAGCTCAGTGTGTTCATTCTGTGATGTAACAGCAGACATCAGGAAGGTAAACACACGAGTTTGGAGGGAAACCGTTGTTAGGGTCACCTGACCTTTGGTGGCGGTCAGAGGTCAACGGGATGATGATGCGTTGGACCCGTCCGTGATTGAAGAGTGCCAACGTGCGCGGCAGAGATCGTTGCACCAGCGCCGCTCACTCGGTTAATCTGTCACTCATCCTCGCAGGATTACTAAAAATATACTAATGAGCCCACCAGGTAATGGGATTGAGGTGTGTGTGTGTGTGTGTGTGTGTGTGTGTGTGTGTGTGTGTACTATCTGTTGATCTAAGTGTTGTTCAGTCTGTTTCTGTGAACTCGTTATTCTCGTCAGTAAATGAAGATAAATCATCACTTCCTGCCTGACAGATCAGTTCTTCCTGGAAATGAACCTGTAAATTTAGTTGACAGGATGAAGTTTAAACGTTATTTAAACATTATTTAAACGTTTCCCAGAGATTCCAAACACATTAAATCGTCCTGGAGGTAACGTCTGTTTCTTTTAACGAGGTTCATTAACGACTCAATCAGGAGCTCGTTTTGTTTTCACGTTATCCGTTCAACCAGCCCATGTCCCCCCACCACCACCCCCACCCTCACCGCAGCCATCTCTCCTTCTTCTCCCCCTCCCCACCTCAACACAACCCCTGGCTCTCATCACCACGGACCAGGTCAGAGGACAGCTGAGGAAGCTCCGGGCCAGGACAGCAGCAGGTCCAGACAAAGTGTGCCCGAGACTACTGAAGACCTGCGCTGCAGAACTGGGGGAGCCACTACAATCTAAGAAGGACACTTCCAGACTGGATAAACTGATCAGGTGGGCTGGCTCTGTTGTCGGCATGAAGCTGGACTCACTGGTGACGATGGCAGAGAGGAGGACACTGGACAAACTGCTGGACATTATTGACAATGCCAGCCACCCCCTGCACACCGTCATCAGCAACCAGAGGAGCCTGTTTAGTGGAAGGCTGCTCCTTCCCAAGTGTAGGACAAACAGACTCAAGAACTCCTTTGTCCCTCATGCCATCGGGCTCTACAACTCCTCACTTGGGGGGAGGAGGAAACAGAGTAAAGAGGACAGAAGGGAAGGAGTGGGAGTTACTCACTGTGCAATAATAATCTGGACACTCTTCTTCTTTCCTTCTTTGTGCAATAACTCCATCAATCGTTTAAGTGCAATATTTTAATTAACTGTTAATCTAAGTCTGCCATACACAGTCCTCTATATGTTCTATTTGCATCCCCCATACAGTTCTCCACATTTATTTTATCTTGATCCTATTTTACTTTATATATTTAGTTAGAGTTTACTGCTTACTGTTAAGAGTTTTATTGTTCTACTGTTCTTACTTATATATATTTAGCTAAGAGTTGTATTGTTTACTGTCTACTGTTTACTTTAAATATTTATATTTAGATAAGAGTCTATTGTTTATCTTATATTGTATTCTTTTTCACTGTATGCTACTGGAAATTCAATTTCATTGAGGCAGTCATCCCAAAGGGATCAATAAAGTGCAGTCTTAGTCTAAGAGTGATGAAGAGTGATGAAGGGTGATGAACAGTGATGAAGAGTGATGAAGGGTGATGGAGAGTGATGAAGAGTGATGAAGAGTGATGAAGAGTGATGAAGGGTGATGAAGGGTTATGAACAGTGATGGAGAGTGATGAAGGGTGATGAAGAGTGATGAAGAGTGATGAAGGGTGATGAACAGTGATGAAGAGTGATGAAGGGTGATGAAGGGTTATGAACAGTGATGGAGAGTGATGAAGGGTGATGAAGAGTGATGAAGAGTGATGAAGAGTGATGAAGGGTGATGAACAGTGATGAAGAGTGATGAACAGTGATGAAGAGTGATGAAGAGTGATGAACAGTGATGAAGTGTGATGAAGAGTGATGAACAGTGATGAACAGTGATGAACAGTGATGAAGTGTGATGAACAGTGATGAACAGTGATGAACAGTGATGAAGGGTGATGAACAGTAATGAACAGTGATGAAGTGTGATGAGTTTATCTTATATTGTATTCTTTTTCACTGTATGCTACTGGAAATTCAATTTCATTGAGGCAGTCATCCCAAAGGGATCAATAAAGTGCAGTCTTAGTCTAAGAGTGATGAAGAGTGATGAAGGGTGATGAACAGTGATGAAGAGTGATGAAGGGTGATGGAGAGTGATGAAGGGTGATGAAGAGTGATGAAGAGTGATGAAGAGTGATGAACAGTGATGAAGAGTGATGAAGAGTGATGAACAGTGATGAAGAGTGATGAAGAGTGATGAACAGTGATGAACAGTGATGAACAGTGATGAACAGTGATGAAGTGTGATGAACAGTGATGAAGAGTGATGAACAGTAATGAACAGTGATGAACAGTGATGAAGAGTGATGAACAGTGATGAAGTGTGATGAAGTATGATGAACAGTGATGAAGTGTGATGAACAGTGATGAACAGTGATGAAGGGTGATGAACAGTGATGAACAGTGATGAACAGTGATGAAGAGTGATGAACAGTGATGAAGTGTGATGAACAGTGATGAACGGTGATGAAGGGTGATGAAGGGTGATGAACAGTGATGAACAGTGATGAAGTGTGATGAACAGTGATGAAGTGTGATGAACAGTGATGAACAGTGATGAACAGTGATGAAGTGTGATGAACAGTGATGAAGTGTGATGAACAGTGATGAACAGTGATGAACAGTGATGAAGTGTGATGAACAGTGATGAAGTGTGATGAACAGTGATGAACAGTGATGAACAGTGATGAACAGTGATGAAGTGTGATGAACAGTGATGAACAGTGATGAACAGTGATGAACACTGATGAAGAGCGATGAACAATGATGAAGAGTGATGAAGAGTGATGAAGTGTGATGAACAGTGATGAACAGTGATGAAGTGTGATGAACAGTGATGAACAGTGATGAAGTGTGATGAACAGTGATGAACAGTGATGAACAGTGATGAACAGTGATGAAGTGTGATGAACAGTGATGAAGTGTGATGAACAGTGATGAACAGTGATGAACAGTGATGAAGAGTGATGAACAGTGATGAAGTGTGATGAACAGTGATGAAGTGTGATGAAGAGTGATGAACAGTGATGAAGTGTGATGAACAGTGATGAAGGGTGATGAACAGTGATGAAGGGTGATGAACAGTGATGAACACTGATGAAGAGCGATGAACAATGATGAAGAGTGATGAAGAGTGATGAACAGTGATGAAGTGTGATGAACAGTGATGAACAGTGATGAACAGTGATGAAGTGTGATGAACAGTGATGAACAGTGATGAAGTGTGATGAACAGTGATGAAGTGTGATGAACAGTGATGAAGGGTGATGAACAGTGATGAAGTGTGATGAACAGTGATGAAGAGTGATGAAGTGTGATGAACAGTGATGAAGAGTGATGAACAGTGATGAAGTGTGATGAACAGTGATGAAGAGTGATGAACAGTGATGAACAGTGATGAAGTGTGATGAACAGTGATGAACAGTGATAAACAGTGAGGAACAGTGATGAACAGTGACACCATCGACCATCAAATTCTCTTACAGAGACTGGAACATCAAATTGGCATCAAAGGAACCGCCCTAAGCTGGTTTAAGTCGTATTTCTTAGATCGATCTCAGTTTGTTCACGTCAATGATGAATTCTCCATGCATACCAAAGTTTGTCATGGAGTCCACAAGGTTCTGTACTAGGACCACTCCTATTTAGTTTATATATGCTTCCTTTAGGGAACATTATTAGGAATCACTCTATCAATTTTCATTGCTATGCTGACGACACCCAATTATATTTATCGATCAAGCCTGATGAAACAAATCAATTAACTAAACTCCAAGCATGCCTTAAAGATATAAAAAGTTGGATGACCTACAATTTTCTAAAGTTAAATTCAGACAAAACTGAAGTTCTTGTAATTGGACCCAAACACCTCAGAAACTCTCTTTCTAGAGACTTAGTTACTCTAGATGGGATCACCATGGCCTCCAGCTCCACCGTAAAGAATCTTGGAGTTGTTTTTGATCAGGACTTGTCCTTTAATGCCCACATAAAACAAATTTCGAGGACTGCATTCTTCCACTTACGTAACATCGCCAAAATCAGACGCATTGTATCTCAAGTGGATGCAGAAAAACTAGTCCACGCATTTGTTACCTCTAGGCTGGACTATTGTAACTCTTTGCTATCAGGTTGCTCCAATAAGTCTCTTAGGACTTTGCAGTTAATTCAGAATGCTGCTGCACGTGTTCTGACAGGAACCAAGATCAGAGATCACATCTCTCCCATTTTGGCTTCCTTGCATTGGCTACCTATCAAATCTAGAATAGAATTTAAAATTCTTCTCCTTACTTACAAAGCTCTTCATGGTCAGGCACCATCATATCTAAAAGAGCTCATAGTACCTTACTACCCCTCTAGAACACTGCGCTCTCAGGATGCTGGGTTCCTTGTGGTTCCTATAGTTTCCAAAAGTAGATTGGGAGCCAGAGCTTTCAGCTATCAGGCTCCTCTTCTGTGGAACAAACTACCATTCTGGGTTCAGGAGGCAGACACGGTCAACACTTTTAAGAGTAGACTTAAGACTTTCCTTTTTGATAAAGCTTATAGTTAGGGCTGGCTCAGGTCATCCCTTAGTTATGCTGCCATAGGACCAGACTGCCGGGGGACTCTCCCTCCCTCCCTCTCTCTCTCTCTCTCCCTCTCCCTCCCCCTCTCCTCCCTCTTTCTCTCTCACCATCAGTGGACATACATGTCTCATTAATGCATGCTACTAACCGAACTTCCCCGGAGTTCTTGTGCTCTGTCGTCCAGCAGGTTCTCGTGGATCGTGGCTGCTGCTGTGATCCTGCAACGCCACTACACATATTATTACTGTCATTATTGCTACCATATCTGCTACTGTGGTCATTTTATCATTCATTGTAATTCATTGTCATTTTATCATTCATTGTAATTGTACAATATGTTTGTGTTGACTTGTTCTGTACACGTGACATCTATTGCACGTCTGTCCGTCCTGGGAGAGGGATCCCTCCTCTGTGGCTCTTCCTGAGGTTTCTTCCACCTTTTTTCCCTGTTAAAAGGGTTTTTGTGGGCAAGTTTTCCTCACTCGAACCGAGGGTCTAAGGACAGAGGGTGTCACTCCTGTACAGATTGTAAAGCCCTCCGAGGCAAATGTACTTTGTGACTTTGGGCTATACAAATAAAATTTGATTTGATTTGATTTGATTTGAACAGTGATGAAGTGTGATGAACAGTGATGAAGTGTGATGAACAGTGATGAACAGTGATGAACAGTAATGAAGTGTGATGAACAGTGATGAAGTGTGATGAAGTGTGATGAACAGTGATGAACAGTGATGAACAGTGATGAACAGTGATGAACAGTGATGCTGAGCCGTGCAGCTCTGCTTCATTCTTTCATCTCTTTAAAAGGAGCCATATTTGATTCCGGGTGAACACGATGTAGCTCCTAAACTTTCAGCCAGTGGACTGTTTCTATGGAAACGACTCATCATGACGTTCATGCGAGACGAGCTAATGTTAACTTAGCAATGGAGTCCACTAACGTCAACAAATGGCCCTCTACACCAGCATGTCAGATATGTTACGGTCCTGTTAACGATAGCTTGCTTGCTAACGTGAAGCTGATTCTTACGTGATAAATCAACTTTTAGTCGACGCCGACGATGATGTAACATGAAACTGCAGTTCATTTAACAGCCAGAGATGTCACTGTTAGATCAAGACCCTGTAAAGCCGTCTGACACTCACTAACTGTTTGGTTGTTTGACCCTTTAGCTGTCAGCTGACCTCTGACCTCTCTCACCTGATGAGGTCGAGCAGGGCGTCGGCCGAGGTCATGACAGGCCCCCCACCCAGCCGGTTACTCTCCACCTCCGTCCCCACACCGGGCTTAATGATGAGGACGAGTATGATGCCGACCACCACGGCGATGAAGGTGGTCCACAGGTAGTAGGTGACCGTCAGGACGCCCATCCGACAGCACGCCTTCGACTCCATGGACGATAGACCGGACATCAAACTGCAGGCGGACACGTGGACAGAGAGGACATCATCCATGTTCATGAATCTGAATGTTTTTACCTGTCGTGTGACGGGACGTGAACTCACCTGGACGTGATGAGAGGAAGGATGAGCATCTTCAGCATCCTCATCAGCAGCTCGCCAGGAAACGAGAAGTAGATTTTTGCCTGGTGACGAAAAGAGAACGTCATCCTTTCAAAATAAAAGCTTTTTGGTTCACAGCTCTGGATGGACTAACAGCTGCTGAGGTTCATGTGTAATGTCGTCATCAGATTGGTCAGTCATTGGTCAAACACATTTTGATGTAATCACAGAATAAATTAATATTCGTCCTTCCTGATGACGCTTTAATGATCATTAACTTCACTTCATGAAGTAGTGTGGCATCATGGGAGTTGTTGTCTTCCACTGCTGATAAAAATCTCACGTCATGTTTTAGTCTTTGATAGAGATATGAAGCTAGAGGTGAGGAAATGAAACGCACCTTTACCTGAATAAAATGTTTGAATATCGATGGGATATTAAAATATTTAACACAGCTCTGATCAACATTTAATGTTTCATATTATAAATGATTTTTGTTTAATTTATTCATCTATAATAAATGTGTTATTGTTTATTATGTAAAATGTTTTATTTTCCCTTAAAGACGTTTTATGGCGACAGAAACAAACTCCTCTGATTGGTCGTGACCTCCATGTCACCGTCCAATCAGCTGAACGAAATCTCCTGAGAAGGATCAAAACTTCCTGGAAAGAGTTCAGATAGAAACGGACCTATTTTTAACAAACGGGTCAAAATGTTCTGAATATGTAATTTAAATAAAAGAAGAACTGACTGAACTGAAGACTAAACATGCTGATATTTTCTGATGGACTCACGTCATAATTTACTTTTTTTTTAGTCGACTGTCTGATGTTAGTACTTTGTAAAGCAGCAAATCTTCAAAAAAGACTCAGATGATTCTTTGATCATGTGAATATTCAGTTTCATGAAGGTCTGAGTCCTTCTTTGGTTGTTGCTGATCACATTTAAACACATTGATGCTCGTTGTGTCTCCGGCCTTTAAAGTCCATCATGAGTACATTTAAAGTTCCCAGAATAAAAGCAGTCGTGAGCTCAGCGTCTTTATTTACGTCCTCGTTTCATCGTTTCACTCTGACAGAGCCGACAGCCACTTATTGAATGAACGGATTAATGTTGGTGGATTTGGACCGGCTGCAGTCTCTGTGCTGAACAGCTCGTCCCTGCAGACTGTGGCTCAGTTTAAAGTGTTTCTCACTAAAACTCACAAACATGCTGAGTTCATGTTTGCTAGCAGCCTTCTTCTTCTTTGATTTTGTTAAAAACATGGCGGAGAAGAGAAAACCTGCATCTGTAGATATAAAAGTCTCAAAAACACAAAACAGAGCTATGAAGATTATTAATCTGACACATCAGACCTTTAACGGAAAGTATCTGTGATGTACAGAGTTTCCTGATGGAAACTGCTGCCATTTGTAGGTGCTGTTAGCTAATGTTAGCTCAGCTTGTTAGCCATAAACTGAGACTGAATTCTCAGAGCAGCTCGTGTTTGGCATTGGACCACCAGAAAACTAGAGCCAGACAAGTAACCGGGCTCAGCAGCCTCTATGGACATAATGGCAGAGGAGAAGAGAGCGAAGAGGTAGAGTTAAGAGTAAATCTGGGACTGACTTTTAGTGGTTGGTGAGAGCTTGGTGAAATAAAAGGCCGAAAGACAGACGCCGAGCTGTCAGTGTATGGGGATGGGCATAGATTGGCTCACGGATAGCTCCATAACGGACTCAGCTGGAGCTTTAAGTGCACGTCCGATGGAGGGTGAGTTACGGTAAAGCTAATCTTCATCATTGTCTGCTCACTACGATCAGAATAACACAATCTCTGTTTGAAGTTACAATAAGGCGTGAGGTCTTCAGTCGGTCTGAAGTCAAAGCAACGATCAGGTTAATAAACAATATGTTAGGTTTGCTAGCTTATGCAAAAAGTGACGAGACGACTCAATGAGTTGATGAGCCGCTCTAGAAGTCCTGGAGAAGCTTTTTGATGATATTCATGGAATCTCCGAGGAGGTTCCCATGAGAATTACTTCAGTAGGTCTAGTGGTCATTTAGGAGGTTTTGTTGGACAGTAAGGAGGTTCGTAGTTATAGAGTTTCATTAGGAGGTTCCAACGACCCAACAAGACGACCAAGCGAGGCGACCCAATGAGCGACACAACAAGACAACCCAATAAGACAACCAAACGAGACAACACAACAAGACGACCAAGCGGCGACCCAATGAGGTGACCAAGCGAGGCGACACAACAAGACAACCCAATAAGACAACCAAACGAGACAACACAACAAGACGACCAAACGGCGACCCAATGAGGTGACCAAGCGAGGCGACACAACAAGACGACCCAATAAGACAACCAAACGAGACAACACAACAAGACGACCAAGCGAGGCGACCCAATGAGGTGACCAAGCGAGCGACACAACAAGGCGACCCAATAAGACAACCAAACGAGACAACACAACAAGACGACCCAATAAGACAACCAAAAGAGACGACCAAACGAGACAACACAACAAGACGACCCAATGAGGTGACTAAACGAGGCGACACAACAAGACGACCCAATAAGACAACCAAACGAGACAACACAACAAGGCGACCAAACGAGGCGACACAACAAGGCGACCCAATAAGACAACCAAACGAGACAACACAACAAGGCGACCAAACGAGACAACACAACAAGGCGACCAAGCGGCGACCCAATGAGGTGACCAAACGAGACAACACAACAAGACGACCCAATAAGACAACCAAAGAGACGACCAAAGAGACGTCCAAACGAGACGACTCAACGAGGCGACTCGAGATTACAAGCCGTCCCTCTGCGTTCTGCTGTTTGCTGCTGAGCCTGTAGCGTACAGTGGGTCATCGGCACGTCTCACAGACAGGGAATGTGTCGCAAACCAAAACTAGCAGCTAAAAGAGGCTAAAAAGCTTGTGGAGCTGCAGACAAGTCTCTTTACACAATTTGGTCTGGGTTAGGGGTTAGGGATAGGAGGTGAAGTTTGAGTCCCAGCAGGTGAGTCTGGCTGGAGATTTAAAATACAGGATCAACATGACTGTTGAAACAGGTGAGTCATACCTGGGTGGACAGATGAGTTCCTCTCAGCATGAAGCCCAGCGTGCAGCCGGTGATCACGGCGATGACAGACAGCGTCAGCAGCCCGTTCTTCTTAAGGAAATTCCTCACGTCTCTCTTCAGGTCCTCCTTCACCGTCACATGGAGGAAAGTCTTCACCTGGTCCCCCATCATCCTCCCTGCGTCTCCCGGGACATACGAGCTGTGGTCAGGCGCGCCTCCTCCTCACCGCTTGGTAACAGAAGCTCCTCCATGCCGTCCAAGTTTTCTGTTGGTCCTCCTCTCGATGCGTCTGGCAGGGTGACAAACCTGAGAGAGCCAAAGACGAGCTAACCGTTTCCACTGAGGATTAAATCATCACGGCCTGATCGGAGCCAACTGCAGCCCTGCATGCTGGCTGCAGGCGGGCCGGCAGACTTAAAGGCCCTAAGAGGCTTAAAGAGGTGGACTAACACCTCACACGCCTTTGTTGTGGCATCTGGACCCGGTCCTGGTTTGTGTTTTTCTTCTTTTGGCTGAACCTTCAGGGTCAGCAGAGGTCAGAGGATCCTGCAGCCTTAGACGGACCTGATGGACTCAGGTTTAAATTTACTTGAATCAGGGTCAGTCTGAGTGTTCAGAAGAAGAGCTCAAAGAAAAGTACTCGGATCTTTACTTCAGTAAAAACAGTAGAAATACTCACACAAAGAACAAATATACAAGGTATTACAGGATCATACTTCTGCATCTTCTGATGCTTTGTTAATTTCACTGATTGAATAAAGTTGCTTCTTATTTTATTTCATGATAACACATCAATCAAATGAAAATACTTGAGTGAAGTACAAGTACCTGAAAATGATAGTGAAGTAAATGTACTTAGTTACTTCACAGCACGGTGAGTTTGTTCCTGTTTTCACAGCTGAAAGCTGAAATGTTTACTGAACATTAAATCTGAACATTGTCTCAAAAAATGATCAAAAATGTTTTCTCAGGTTCTCGTCTGTGAAATTGAAAACACTTGGACTTGATCTGTTCACTCCATAGAAAAGAAAAGTTAAATTATTTATTCACATCATTTTACACACTGTAAATAAACTGCAGATCTGTCACTGTCCACGAGAGGGCGCCCAAAAGACGAGATACAACAGTGAACTGATTTACAAGAAGAAGAAGTTGGAGACGAGCTCTCAGCTGTTTATATGAGGAGACCAAAACAGAGCTGAAAGAGGATAAATGATAAATATAAATAATGAAGCTTGAATTAAAGAAGTTTGATAATAATCTGTTTAATTTAAAATGACAAGATAAATATGAGACGACACAAAACATGAATACAAAACAACAGAAACAAACACATGGAGGAATATTACAAATGTTTTTGGTCTTCATCATCATCGTTTAACCAAGACATTAAAAAACATGAAGTATTTTGACACTGTGTTTGTTTGATGGAACTTTAAGAATCATCTCTTCTCCTGTTGATCCGCACTGACCTGTGATCAGGTGAACGGTGTCTCTGTCATTCGTACGTCTGTTCTCACACTATGTAACTTTGGGCTCCGGGTCGGGAGAAGTACGTAACGCTTTACGGCACTAAGTCACACACCACCAACTATTTCACTGATTTTGGTGAAACTGGATCATATTTTATGGAGAAATGTTTTCTGGTTTTCCCTCTGATGTCCTCCGGCTGCTCCGCCTCAACTCTCTGTGATTTACAGAGTTTATGATGGACAGTGAAGTAAACTGCTGACAGCTGTAGCTGCTGTTAGCTAATGTTAGCTCAGTTTGTTAGCTGCTGTTAGCTAATGTTAGCTCAGTTTGTTAGCTGCTGTTAGCTCAGTTTGTTAGCTGCTGTTAGCTAATGTTAGCTCAGTTTGTTAGCTAATGTTAGCTCAGTTTGTTAGCTGCTGTTAGCTAATGTTAGCTCAGTTTGTTAGCTGCTGTTAGCTAATGTTAGCTCAGTTTGTTAGCTGGGCTGCCTGGACTGTGAGCTCAGAGCACCGGGGGAGTGTTAGTGTTTGTACCACAGGAGGTTTGGACCACCGGGAAGAAGAAGAAGAAGAAGAAGAAGAAGAAGAGGTTTACAGGTCCAGCAGTCAGCAGCTTCTATGGACATAATGGCAGAGGAGAAGAGAGTGAAGAGGACGCTGACGGAGGAAGCTAAGAAGAGAAAAGGAGAGAGTGAGCGAGCAAGAAGCCGCCGGACAAGAGTAAATCTGGGACTGACTTTTAGTGGTTGGTGAGAGCTTGGTGAAATAAAAGGCTGAAAGACAGACGCCGAGCTGGGCTGACTGCTGCTGGACTAGTCAGTAATATTAGCTGCTGCTGTGTCTGCTGTCGGTGACCTGGGTGATGACTGGCTGTCAATCAGAAGTGATGTAATACTGGAGTACAGCTGATTTAGAGATCTTCTTCCTCTCTGGTTTTTGACACGATGACGTTTGAATTCACTTCCTGTAAATTAACGATGATTTGATGGATTTTCGTTACCTGCAGTCAGAAATCTGATTTTTCATCCTGATGCGTCACAGATTGTTTTCAGCTGATGAATCTTCATCACGTCCTGAGAACCTCTGCAGGTTTCCTTCAGTTTGAGTTCATCCAGATGTTTCTGTGTGTCACAGCTGGATGTCAGGGAGTTCAGAGTTGTCCTTTGGTATCGCCGTGCGTCACTGCACTTCCTGTTTGTCACCACTTGATGAAGACGAGTGCGGCGAGCGTGGTGTAACCGAGGATGAGGAAGAGGACTTTGAGCAGCCGGTCCTGTTTGTCGTCCAGCTCTCGGGACAGAATCTCAAAGAAGGTGACGAACAGGAAGGTGCCGGCGGCGAGTCCCTGCAGCACCACCGACACCACAGCGCCGGCCAGCGTCTGAGCCGACTCGATGCCCATCCCCACTACCATCCCCAGAGGGATCATCAGGCTGACCGTGACCCCCAGCTTGGCTGCGTCCCTCATGCCGAGCGACGCCTTGGCAACGCTCACCCCGAGCGCCACGGCGGCCAGCGTCTCGTGCACGGCCACGCCCAGGAAGAGGCTGCCCAGCTTGGCGCCGTCCTCCTGCAGGCCGAGCGCCAGGCCCTCGAACACGGAGTGAGCCGACAGAGCCAGGACCAGGCTGGCCAGCCTCAGAGGCCCCGCCCCCGCCAGCTCGGCAGGGCTGAAGTGTCCGTGCTGGTGTCCGTGAGAGCGACGAGCGCCGCCCGGCGAGCCCCGCGCCGATGAGATGAAGGGCGTGTCGTACTCGGAGTCGCTGCCGGCCTCGGAGCCGCCGGCGTTGAAGGTCTCCAGGTCGATGAAGGACGGCTTCTCCTTCCTGAAGGTGAGGATGGCCTGCTCCACGAACACCGTCAGGAAGAAGCCGAGCATCATCATCGTCTCAGCCAGAGGGTAGTCGCTGCCGATCTTCAGCCGCTGGAACACGTCGGACACCTGAGGAGAGTCACAACGGACCGACGTCAGCTCAGCAGCCTGGTCCTGGTTCTGGTTCTGAATTCATGGTGAGGTTCTGCTCTCAGAACTTTAACAGAAGGACAAACACTAACAGAATAATCTTCAGAACTTCAGAAGACTTTAATCCCTAAAACTGACACTGTGTCTCAGTCCTGTTAGTACTTTTCTGTGTACTACTCTGTGTACTCTGTGTACTCACCTCTCTTACTTCTTCTTCTTTGTTGAACTGTAACAAACTGTCACTATCTAATAAAATAATAGAGATAGCTTCTTTGTGTAAAGAGGTCGGCCTGCACAGCGTCATCACACCTGTGTGTGTTTAATCTGGAACTGGTTAGCGTGAGAGCTAACTGTAGCATGGTTTAAATATCTGACATCCTGTCTGCTCCATAATCTGAATATTTACTGTCAGACACGTCAAAGTGTTATTAACCATCCAGCCAAATTTGATTGTCAGCAGAATCACAGACGAACCATCGACCCGATCTTCATGAAACCTCGTTCAACTCCTCAATAATGTGTGTGTGTGTGTGTGTGTGTGTGTGTGTGTGTGTGTGTGTGTGTGTGTTACCTTGTCTCGGACTGCAGGCAGCAGAGCGTTGAAGCATGTTGCGAGGAAAACGCCTCCTCCGAACGAGTTGCAGAGAGACAGAGCTCTCCTGTATCTGTGCGCCTTGTCGTAGTCGACCAGCAGGAGGCGCACTGGGACGAGCACGCCGGCCAGCATGAGGCCAAACAATCCCAGCAGGCCGAGCAGCTTGGCCACCAGGATGTCCATCCTGAAGCTCTGCCTGACACAAACTACAGCGCCGAGGACATCACACACACCTCCGCTCACTGCTGCTGGACTCCACCGGGACACACAGAGACGCTGTGAGGGGACACAGAGACACTGTGAGGGGACACAAAGACGCTGTGAGGGGACACAGAGACGCTGTGAGGGGACACACAGAGACGCTGTGAGGGGACACAGAGACACTGTGAGGGGACACACAGAGACGCTGTGAGGGGACACAGAGACGCTGTGAGGGGACACAGAGACACTGTGAGGGGACACAAAGACGCTGTGAGGGGACACAGAGACGCTGTGAGGGGACACACAGAGACGCTGTGAGGGGACACAGAGACGCTGTGAGGGGACACAGAGACGCTGTGAGTATAAACCGGATTGTAGTCTCTATGAAACAGGAACTAAAGTGTTGTTTACTTCCGCACTACAAGCTTCAATATGGACTTCTTCCGGTTTGTGTTTTATCGCATCATCGGCAGATTCCCGCCCACAAACACGCTTCTTCTTCTTCCTCGCTGTTTGTTACGTTAAAAACGTTTAAAGTAATGTTAAAGCAGCGTTAAAGTAACGTTACCTCGCGGCCAAAACAAACAGACCGAGCGTCCGTTTGTCCGTTTTTAACCGTTATGTTAATGTCGTCACTGCAGGTGAACAAACGAGCCAGCGGCAACCGCGCTTCCGGTCAGAAACTTCAAAATAAAAACAACTGTTCTTCATGACTACAATAACAATAATAGTTTTAGTGTCTCTATCCGAGCTGTCGCTTTAAGCCTGACAGTAAATGTATTTAACAGCCATGATTTGACTTTTAAAACCATTCCGGGGCGGCGTTTAGCTCAGTCGGCCCTTTCCCGCATGTTATTCCCCATCTTTCTCCCGCATTAACTGTCACTCTTCGGCTGTCTATGAAATAAAGCAAAAAGGCCAAAAAAATAAACAATATAAAACCATTCCGACACGTCTTATTTGTTTAGTTTGGAGACACATTCAGCCCACTTCCGGTCCTGTTCCGGCTAACAGCGGCTAGCTTGACGGAGTTGCTAACACTAGCTAGCCGTCGTTAAGTTAGCCTCCAGGTGCTAAAGCTAACAGCTGATATCTCCGGTTTGAGAGGAAATCAGCTGTTCACGTCTGTGTTCTTCAGTCATAGCAGCTCAAACGTCAACACATCACACCTGAAAAGATGAGTCAGAGTCCGTGTTTACCTGTCCGACCAGCCGTCTCCTCTACAGCAGGTGTACGGAAATACTTCCTCATTACGTCACGTATAACCCGGGCGCTGAGTGGTTGATCTGCTAGTGACGTAGGTCAGGAACAGAGACTGGTAACGGTTTAAACGGTCATAAAAATCCTTCAAACTTAAAGAGTGTATATATATATATATATATATATATATATATATATATATATATATATATATATATATATATATATATATATATATATATGTGTGTGTGTGTGTGTGTTGTATGTATATATATATACGTGTGTGTGTGTGTATATATGTGATGTTTTATCCCCAATACAAGCAGAGGTAATGACGTCATTGAACCGTCAGTTTAAACAAAACATTTGAACAGGAAGTTGAAGTGGGCCTGTCTGGTTCTGGTTCTGTTGTTGTTGTGGTTCTGATGATATGGCTGCTGTGAACTGACATCTGTCTTCAGTCAAAAATGATTTTACCATTTTCAAAAAACCTGACCGTTATGACGCTGCTGTGATCATACGTTGTGTGTCTGCATTGCAGTCTCACACACTTGAAGATCTGTCTACAGGCAGTATTTAGTTTGTCTGCTCTGGGCTGCTGTAGAAACAGTGTTTCAACATGGCAGCCTCCATGAAAGAGGACCTGCTCCTCTGTAGATATAAAAGGACAATTTAAAGTAACAAAACAAAAGATTCTTCTTCTCAGGTGATTATACATGCATGAAAACACAGTTATGAATATTATATTCCATGTCTGCCACCAGTCTTTAAAAGTTCAGGAATATTTCTGCCACACGTGAAAATCAAAACGAATCAGCATCAAGCTGTGAAAAATCTGTTTTAACAAGATATTTATGTTATTACAACATACAAACTTCATGCATAACAACAAAGTTTTTATGTCACCATAACATAAAAATATCTTGTAATGTGACACACTTTAAGTTCTCCTGTAACTCATTGTGAAATATGTTATGTACAACATTGTTTTAAGTTTTTATGTTGTAATAAAACATCTTGTTATAATATGTAACAAACGTTTTAACTTTATGTGAAGCATTTCATACTAACGTCACGACTTCTAACATGTCAGAACAATTTATGTTATAATGTGAAAAGTTTATTATAACAAGTTATGTTATTATAACATCTGATAATTTATTGTTATAACAGAACATTCATCATAGTGAAAATATTTTGTTAGAACAATAAACTTGTTATAACATGTTATAATACACTACATGTCACTTTATATTATAACGTGTCATAATATTTATTACATTGTTTTAATAACATGAAAAAATGTTGGAACAAAATGTTTCACATTTAAAGAACATTTTCTTGTTAGAACATGAAACATTGTTTTAACGTGATAACACGTCATCACGTTATTATAAGTCATACATTGTTTATGTTGTATTAACGTAAAAATCACAAGAAACTTTAGTTATGATACATTATTATTATTACGTGAAACATTTGTGATAACTTGTGTTGTTCTGACACGTCAGTACAACACAAGTTTCTCTGTCTCTGTCACAGCAGTGACACACAGCTGTATACAGTATAAGTATGTGTTTGTTTATTAATGTGTATTTCCTGATCATGAATATTAATGAAGGAAACTTGTCACGTCGTTTCTGCTTCAAACTTCTGACAGAAACATAAAATGAAAGTATCATTAAACATCATGTTCAGGGGAGTATCAGTGAGTTTATGCATTCATATACATTCATCAGTAAACTTCACTCTGCTGCTACAAACACAGCGACTCATTCATTCATGCACTTAGACTGATCAGAGTTCATCGGACAGACTTCAGCTCGTCATCGCTCATAACGAGCAGACTCAAACTTCCAGATTCATCTTTGATCAGACGAGAAGAAGTTATTTAGAGTTTCACGCTTTTGTTTGAATTGAGACTCATAAATTTGTTTTTAACTTCCATCTGTTTTTTTGTTTATAACTTTTATTCTAGTAAAATGATTCAAATTCATAGAACGAGAGAAGAAGCCCTTAAAGTGACAGACAGCGTGGGACATGTTGAGTCATTAAAGCTAATTAGCGGTGATGGAAAGTCACTTCATTTGTTTTCATGCTGCATGTCAGAGGAAATCTTTTACTCGATTACATTTGACAGCTTTAGTTACAAAGTGACGTCACTTCCTTCAAACAGACAGTACAGAGTGAAAACAGGAAACTTTCCCAGCTGATGACTCATTAAAACAAGTTTCCTGAATGTTTCTGTTTAAATATGCAAATGATGTGTTAGCATTTAAAATGCACTAATTTGCATACCAGAACAGAAATCGGTTCAAACTGGTTTCACGTTGTTAAATGTTTTTATGGATCAAACGTTTTGTAAACGAGGCTGAACAAAGTTCTGCAGAAACATTCAGGACACGGACAGAATCAAACTGAAAACAAACTTTAAAGATCCGGATTGTAAAACGGAGACACGACAGGTGAACCGGGTCAGATCAAACATTACGGTACCGTACGTTACGTGTGTTCACGTCTCACCTCGTATACGTACGTACTTTTACTTGAGTAATATTTTAAACACAGAACTACGTTCACTGAAGAGGACGACGTGGATTCTTCCTCCATCACTGCTAATTAATGATTAATTGATGATTTTTGTGCTGATCAGAAAACAAACTGCAGATTTTAGTTTGATCTGAATCAACAGACGTCACACAGAAGAGTTAAAATGTTGATTCTTTTTTTAATTCTCAGACTGGTTGAACAGCTTGCTCTGCCTCCTCACAGCTTCATGTGACCCACGACGACACACTAAAACCCTGACACACACTGTCACACTCTCTCTCACACACACACACACACACACACACACACACACTGTCACACTCTCTCTCACACACACACACACACACACACACACCTGTCATCAACAAAGACTGGACAGAAACGTGAAGTTACACTGTGTAGTTTTAAGAAGAAATTTCAAGCTTGTGTTTTAAACTGGGCCGTTTGGATCCTCGTTAGCAGAATTTATTAGAATCAACCTGTCTGATATTAAAGTGTTACGTCAGAATGTTCTTCCTAAAACCTGCACAGAGCCGCAGGAAGTGGCCGTTTGTTGGTTGGTTGGGTTTTTTGGCGCCGTGGCTCCTGAGTGAAGCGGAGGCTTCGTTCTCTCGTGCAGTGATGAAACAAAGAAAAGAAAAACAACTTCCTGTAAGTCCTTCCAGTTCCAAACATCCAGATCGGTTCCCCTCCTCCACACACGAACCGGTCCAACCTGAAGCAGACAGAACACACCTCAGAACCAGAGTCCAACAGAACACACCTCAGAACCAGAGTCCAACAGAACACACCTCAGAACATCATCAGGCATTAATGAATGAAATATGACGGATATTCTGGACTCACTGTCTGAGTGTCATGGCTGCTCCTCGTTCCCAGCGCCGGTGTTCGGCGGATTTGACTCCTCAGCTGTTCGATGAGTTCAGGATTCTGCTGCTGCATCTGCTGAGCGAACTGTTGACCTCTGCGAGACAAACGGGACAAACATCAACCACCACCAAAAATACCCATCAACCCTACAAAAACACCAACAACCTCCTACAAACCCACCAACAACCTCCAAACAACCATCACCTCTACCCACACCAAAATGAACCGTAGAATTAAAATGGACGCCGTCCTTCTATGTCTGTAAGAGGAAGTGATGACATGATGACATCAGAGTCTGTACATACGCCTGGATCAGTCCTGATAGATCTCCACCTCCAGGAGCTCCAGCTGCTCCGGTCCCCGCTGCATTCGCTGCTCCTCCCATGCCTCCGAGTCCTGCTCCCAGTCCTGCTCCCAGTCCTCCTCCACCTCCTCCTCCTCCTCCTGCTGCTGCTGCTGCTGCTCCTCCCATCCCGCCGTACGCTCCTGACATCATCCCCGACATCCTGCGGAAGAGAGAGGGCGGAGACAGGAAGTTAGCATCACCAAACCACAGAAGAAGAATCAGTGAGACAGACGGACTGAGGGCGGCTGTACTCACAGCTGCTGGACCTGAGGATTGTTCATCAGAGACGACGCCTGCAGACACAGCGTCACAAATTCAATCAAACTTTATTGAGGCTCGCTGAGCTGACGACAAACACAGAGACAGACAACTTCCTCTCACCATGTTCATGAAGCCGGGGTTACTGAGCAGGCCAGCCAGGTCGACTCCGCCCATCCCCGCCGTCTGAAACAGACACAGAAAAAGAAGAAGTCATCCCTCCATCAGCTGATAACTCAGCTTATTTCCTGTCTCCTTGTCTCCTCTTACTGGGCTCAACGTCTCCATCTTCTCCTCTGCGATCTTCAGGTTGGTCTTGTAGGTGTCGTTGTCGGGGTCGAGCTCCAGAGCTTTCTTATAGTAAGTGGCTGCTTCTGTGTGCTTGTTGAGACTCGCCAGAGCGAGACTGAAACACAAAGACAGACCAGTCAGGAGCTGTGGCCGTACAGTTCAGCTTATAGAGGACAGAACATCTACAACAAAGTCTGGACCGGTGTGGTCTTCCTACCCCATCCTCCCGTAGGCTTTGCTGTAGTTGGGGTCGATGCTGATGGCCTGTTCACAGTCCTGCACCGCTCCGGCGTAGTTCCCCAGTTTACTGTACGCTGCAGCCCTGCACCAACACACTTTACGTCAGTCACCTGAACGCAACACGTCACCTGTGTGTCCACATGTTCTGAACATCACTGTCAAACAGGGCATCATGTAACAGAGGCATTAGAGGTGTGTCAGGCTCCGACAGGTGAACAGACCCGCTGATCCTGATGATGCTGAATCCTTCGTCTGACAGTGACACTAAAACACTGAAGTGGACCTGAAGGCAGCATGCAGGAGTCTGATGTGTGTCTGTGCATGCAGCGTTTCACCCTGACGGTGCGTTCACTGACCTGTTGCAGTAATAGACGGCGTTCTGAGGGTTGATGGCGATGGCCTTTGAATAAAACTCAACAGCAGCCGAGAAGTTCTCCACCTTCATCTGGTCGTTTCCTGCAGACGAGAAAAATCATCAAGAAGGAAACGAAGACGACAAGAAAGACGTGAACGTGTCTGAAGAAGAGTTTCATCATCATCATCATCGTACCGTCAGTTTTGAGGGTCTCAGCCTCGGCTCTCTGTTCCTCAGTGAGGGTGTTCTGGGTGGAGTTGTTGTTGACCTGCGACTCAGCTGGAAGCTAACACACACACACACACACACACACACACACACACAGTGAGTCAGACACTTCCTGGAAAATGTCCGCTAACAGCAGCACTGACTGAAAATACTTCACATTCCAGGACCAGGTCCAGGTCCAGGACCAGGTCCTCAGAGTCTACCTTGGCCGTGGCAGAGGCGAAGATCTCCGGTAACGTCATGGGGACGGCGAGGCTCTGGTCATCAGTGGAAACTTCAAACGCTGTCTCCAAACACTGAACGGCGACTAGAGAACGATTGAGAGGAAACTGAGTCAAACAGCTAATTAAATGTATTTTCTTAATTGGAGTCTGTTCTGATTTGTCTGTTCATAATTTGTGATTGTCGTTTTGACTTATTTTCTGAGCTAATAATTATCATCAACAAACAGACAGCAGACTCTCTGTCGTTAGTTTTATTCAGTCAGTTTCTGTTGGTGTCTAAAAAGGGCTGAAAGACAAACTGCTCCCATGATCTCATTCTTTCTGTTAGATGTGACGTCACACCAGATCAGCGTCGTGTTGGCTTCAGTCCTGGTTCTGGTTCTGTCCCTGCCGTACGAGGTGGACTCACCTTCCAGACTCTCCTGGGCGCCTGAGCTCAGGTTCCCTGACTGCAGCTGATCGTGGAGGAAGCGGAGGATGGAGAAGGCGAGGCGCTTGTTGTTGTCTGTCATGGTGACGGAGGCGGTGACGGAGGCTCGGACCTCTCTGTGGTCACTGAGGGAGGGAGACCCTGCAGAGGAACAGCCACAGGAAGTCAGTCAGACCAGCTGGCTGTTATTAAATGTGATCAGATGACGTCATTGTTATGATAAACCTCTTTAGCATTAGCATTAGCTTGTGGAACATTCTAGCAGCTCAGGTCTCAGTGATGCTAACGGCTAACAGTAGCCACCTCTGTAGCTGTTAGCTGTTAGCCGCTGGTCTGAGGTCAGCCAAAGTTAGCTGATAGTTACTGTTAGCTTAGCATGTTAGCATGACAGCAGAAAGTCACCTGTGTGTCAGCTCACGTGCGTGTCGGTGTATGTGACGTATGCCGAATTAAAGCCCGCTCGCTGACAGCTGATTGGACGTCTTAACTTTAGTTCTGAGCGCGGTGGTTCCGGTCCAGACCCGGTGTCGTGTTCTATCAGCGGAGTTCTAAAGGAGGTTCGGCGTGACGTGTTCTCCGGCACGATGCTAACGGCTAGTTAGCTCTCTGCTCACTTCCCGCTCACAGCTAGCTGTTATTAAACCGTCACAGCGCTGAATGGAACACTGACGCAGTACAGGTGTGACCTACCTGTCGTCTCTGTGTGTCAGGTGTGTGTGAGCCCGCGAAAAGACAGTTGACGTCAGCTCGGCTCCTTCGATCAGTCCTAGCGTCACTCAGCTAGCTCATTAGCTTTGACGCGATGTTATGTCGTCACGTGTAAGCGCCGGCGTGGTGTGGTTTATATCTGGCGTCAAGTTAGCGGGAAAAAAGTGGTCATCACCGGAACTGCAAACTCGCCTTCAGAATAAAAGTATTAAAAACTATATTTACTGTATATAAATTTAAAGAGATGATCAAATCCAACTGTTGTTAGAGCAGCACAAGACACAAAATGGATGGAGCAGAGTAAAGGAGATAATTTATTACAACATAAATTTTATTTTATTTTATATTTCTTATTTATTATATATGTATTATTGTTTATTAAATTTGTCCACTTTTGCAGTGTCCTTTATCCAGTCTACAATGTCTATAGATAGATACACATATCTCTATCTATCCATCTATCCATCTATCTATCTATCTATCTATCTATCTATCTATCTATCTATCTATCTATCTATCTATCTATCTATCTATCTATCTATCTATCTATCTATCTATCCATCTATCTAGATAGATAGATAGATAGATAGATAGATAGATAGATATTAATGCACATATCTATATCTTTTAAATAATAAGATATAATAAGACGAGAGAGTGTCTACAAGATAAAAATAGCATGTTTTCTATTTGATAATTAAACTAGGACAAATGTTACTGATACAGCAGCACATCTAATAAAACCTTGGTTGATTATGGGGGTAAAATAAGTTTTAGTGATGTTCCATCCTTTATTCTTTACACGCTCCATCCTTTATTCTTTACATGCTCCATCCTTTATTCTTTACATGCTCCATCCTTTATTTTGCTCTTTTCGTTATATTTCACAGATTGTTCCTTTAACGCTCTAACGCGTGGTTTTATTTTGAAATCCCTGAGCGGAAACGCGTTGTCTCCGGTGTGGCAGCTTTAATCGTGCTCGCGCTCTCTGACAGTTAACACACGGACCGTCTGAACGTACCTGCAGGAATGGGGCCGACAGGTGAGTCCCGTTCACAGGTTTAACGTTATCTAAATATAAACTCCGCTCTGTGCCGCCATGTTGGCTCTCTGTCGGTCTCTGTGATCATGAATATTTAATTAGCTTTGATCTCTGAGACTGTCTCAGCGACCCACAGTCTGAGGCTAACGTTAGCTTAGCTGCTGAGCCGCTGAAAGAGCCGTTAAACCCATCAGAACCGGACCTCACACGAGCCACGAGCCACCGGGTAACGGAGAACCGACGGTCCGCGTGCTTAACGGGTTTTTCTCCGCGCGCCAGGCTCGGAGCATGTTAGCTGTTAGCTCATTCAGTGATTAAAGATGGATTATTAGGTCACATTAAACAAGTATTACGTCATAAATATATGAATAATTAAAGTTGTAAAGATTTAAAGGGCCACTGTGTCACATTTAAATCATGCAGAATATTCATAACCGTGTTTATGTTCGTGTATTAACCTGAAAATCAGAGCCGCCCTCATACATTATGTATTTAACACAGCGGGTCCTCTTCTGTGGAGTCCGCCATGTTTCTACGGTAGCCCGGAGTGGACAAACACAAACACTGGCTTTAGACGGCCGCTGTAGTTTATCCTTTAACGCACGTGTCAAACTCAAGGCCCGCGGGCCACATCTGGCCTGTGAATGAATTTTCTTTGGCCCGCATGATAAAATCTATTTACTATTAGAGCTGGCCCGCCGGCATATCGCACCACCATAATACTACAAATCCCACAATGCACTGCGTCGGCACGTCAATCACGGGCCCGCGAACACACGCCTCACTCGTTCATCTGCAGTCTGATGGTGTTACACACCACTTGTGTCAACTTTCAACTGTCCCTCTCACCAAAAATGGCTGAAGGAAAGGTGGACTTTGAAAACAGGTTGTCAGGACAGGTGGGAGGCAGCGAGACAAAGCTGTCTGTCTCCTGTGCGGAGACAGTGTGGATGTAATGAAAGAATACAACCTAAGAAGACACTGTGGACCGAAGCATCTGGACACGGCACAAAGGCTGCAGAAAGGAGAAAAGTTAAAAAAAAGGCTGCGTTCACTAAAGCCAAATCACAAAGCAACGCTGCCGTTAAGGCCAAGAGGTTGCGAAGTCAGCCCGCCCTGTACCGAGAGGAATCTGCCAAAAACGGCAGGATTTGGGTTTGTGACGCCGCCTACGACAGGACATTTGATTTTTTAATAACTTTTGGCTGTTTGCCTGTAGAAAATGTTTTCACTTGAAGTTACTCAGGAAAAACTGCAGATAGAACCGTAAGAAATGAATGAAACTGATTTTATTTTATTTTTATTTCATTTGTCATAATTAAAGTTGTATAGGCAATAATCTATAGGCCTTGTAAGTTCCAGGTTCAGGTTTTCAGTAAACGTTGAACCCGTCCGGCCTTTCACTTGTAGCAGTTCTTTCATTTCAGCCCGCTGTGTTTGACAACAGCCGGGTCACGTCTCTGTCACGTTACGGTCCGTTCATCACACAACTTCAGACCACACCAGGAGCGTTCCAGGAGCGTTCCAGGAGCATTGGGGGGGTGAGGCGAGCTGTATTCAGTTGTTTGCGATCTACAGCTTGACCACTCTGTGCCTCTAAGTCCTACACACTGCACCTTTAAATTCATATTCTGCTCACCAAACATCGTCTGTCTCTGCTGCTGATCAGCTTTTATACGATGAGCCTGTACGGAGGACCTACAACATCTACAGGTGTGTCCTCACCTGTCACCTGAAGGTCTGTAAAATATCTGAGGTCTGACCCGGTCCTGTTTGCTTCTTGTTGTCCCAGGTGAGGTGGTGTTTGGCAGCCCGGTGCCGGTCTGCTCTGAGAACCGGCTGCGATGGGACCTGACCCCGGAGCAGATCCAGCAGCTGTCCGACGAGCTCATCGCCAACACCAAGATGGTGTACGACCGCGTCGGAGCGCTCGACCTGGAGAGCGTCACCTTCGAGAACATGCTGAAGGCGCTCGCCGACGTGGAGGTGGAGTACACCGGTGAGCTAATACACGTAACGAACCTTTAAATGTTCAGTGCAGCCTCAGCAGCTGTCTGCGGGCTAACGGCAGTGCTGCGGTGTGTTCAAGGACACTCAGAGATCTGAGAGTTGATAATCTGCTGCTGTTAAAGATGCAGACAAACAAGAAGCGAACACAGGCTGTAATCTGAACACCCACCTGTCAGTCAAAGCGTCCACGCTCTTAATGCTGCATAACTTTAAGCCTTAATATACAACCCCTGGCAAAGATGATGGAATCACCAGACTTGGAGGATGTTCATTCACACATCACAGACATGACACGAAACTGAAGTCATTTCAAAAGGCAACTTTCTGGCTTTAAGAAACACTAAAAGAAATCAAGAAAAAAAATTGTGGTAGTCAGTAACAACACACCACCAGTACTTTGTTGCACCACCTCTGTCACTCATTAAGTCCACGCCTCAGAGACTGCAAGCTGTTATAAAAGCCAAACAGTACTCCATCAATCTGACTCCAACTTTCTCTTCTTGCTGTTGCCAGATCAGCTTTGCAGGTTGGAGCCTTGTCATGGACCATTTTCTTCAACTTCCACCACAGATTTTCAGTTGGATTGAGATCCGGACTATTTGCAGGCCATGACATTGACCTTATGTGTCTTTCAAGGAATGTTTTCACAGGTTTTGCTCTGTGGCAAGATGCATTATCAACTCAGCCATCTCCCCAGTGCCTTTACCTGACATGCAGCCCCATATCATCAATGACTGTGGAAATGTGCATGTTTTCTTCAGGCAGTCGTCTTCAGAAATCTCATTGAACGGCACCAACAAAAGTTCCAGCATCACCTTGCCCAATGCAAATTCTTGATTCATCACTGAATATGACTTTCATCCAGTCATCCAGTCCACGATTGCTTTTCCTTAGCCCATTGTAACCTTGTTTTTTTCAGTTTAGGTGTTAATGATGGCTTTTGTTTAGCTTTTCTGTATGTAAATCCCATTTCCTTTAGGCGATTTCTTACAGTTCGGTCACAGACGTTGACTCCAGTTTCCTCCCATTTGTTCCTCATTTGTTTTGCTGTGCAGTTTAAGACATATTGCCTGTTTGTCTTGACACTTTGATGTCTTCCTTGGTCTACCAGTATGCTTGCCTTTAACAACCTTCCCATGTTGTTGTCCTTGGTCCTTAGACACAGCTGACTGTGAACAACCAACATCTTTTGCAGCATTGCGTGATGATTTACCCTCTTTAAGGAGTTTGATAATCCTCTCCTTTGTTTCAATTGACATCTCTCGTGTTGGAGCCATGATTCATGTCAATCCACTTGGTGCAACAGCTCTCAAGGTGTGATCGCTCCTTTTAACTGCAGACTAACGAGCAGATCTACTCTGATGCAGGTGCTAGTTTTGGGAAAGAAAATTTCCAGGGTGATTCCATATTTTTTCCCTCGCTTGGTCTAATAAAAGTAACTGTTACTGACTACCACAATTCTTTTTCTTGATTTCTTTTAGTGTTTCTTAAAGCCAGAAAGTTGCCTTTTGAAATGACTTCAGTTTCGTGTCATGTCTGTGATCTGCTTTTTCCTACAAAATTAAACAAGTGAATGAACATCCTCCAAGTCTGGTGATTCCATCATCTTTGCCAGGGTTATAACCTGAACAGGTGAGTTGTATATAAATTCACCCTCAGTACAGTTGTCATGAACGGGGAAATTAGCTACAGAGACCAAAACTGTTTTTTGTACCAGGCTGTAAACATGTTTATTTCTGCTGTGAAGTTGGACATTTGAACATGGGGACTTATGGAGACTGACTCACTTCTGAGCCAGCCTCAAGTGGACGAGCTTTCAGCTCATTGGTTCCTGCTGAAGTCTTGAACGAGTTCTCGTTTGCTGCTTTTCCTTCAACATCAAACTGTCTCAGCTGGTTCAGGTCATGTGACCGCGGTGGTCAGGTCATGTGTCACCGTCCTGTTGATGACGTCACGTCTGTGCAGAGTGCTGCGGTAGCCGTGCTGGTTCAGTGTCAGCAGACTCCAGATATTTCTGTTGATGATGGACGTAAACAGTCCAAACAGCGTGAGCGCCGCGGTCAGGTCGCTCGTTCATTGTGAGCCGGGCGGTAATGCTGACTCAGCAGAATCAGTCTGTCATCAGCAGTTTGAGAGAAAGCAGCTGAACCAGCTACAAAGGACGAGTGGACGGATGGATGGAGGCTTTGTGAGCGCGTGCAGCTGAAAAACACCAACAGGAAGAAACACCATCAACACAACACGCTAACCAACACAACACGCTAACGATGTATCATTTTATATCATACCTGATCTGATTTTATTAATACAGCAAAGTTATTAACGTCAACTCACTGTGTGTGATTGACAAGTCTTAGTCTTAGTCTGTGAGACAGTCCTGGAGATTGATGAGTGAAGTTTTCAGACACAAGTAAAAGTTTGTTTAAAGATCCGACGCTGACATTTTGTGAATGAAATATTTGAATGTTTGAGACAGTTATTTTCTGCTCTGCGATGTTTGGACTTTAAACTTTAAAGCAACAGTCACGACAATGAACTGATTTAATATTTAAAGTTAATAACAAAATGTTTGTGCAGACAGAACTGAGCTCATGATGGACAGTAAAGCTGAAAATGCGAGTCATTGATTAAAAAACAAAAATCAGTGATCTGATAACTGTGATGGCAATAAAAAACTGATCGCCTGATAACCTAACCTGACCCCCTCCTCCTGACCCCGCCTCTCCTGTCTGACCCGCCCCTCAGTCCAGAGGAACATGCTGGACTTCCCTCAGCACGTCTCTTCGAGTAAGGAGGTACGAGCGGCGAGCACCGAGGCCGACAAGCGTCTGTCCGAGTTCGATGTGGAGATGAGCATGAGGAGGACGTCTACCTGAGGATCGTCGCTCTGGAGGTGAGCTGACGGCTCTCTCTCATCGGTCTGTCATCAGCTTCTTGGTTCATTTTCTGAATTTCACTGGTGAACATTTGACTTCTGCTTACGACTGAACTTCATGAAAGAATTTACTCAGGTCACTAGATGGACACTAGATGGCAGTGTGAGACGTGAAAAGATGATTA
Organism: Miichthys miiuy; assembly: GCA_036365135.1. Taxonomy (NCBI): domain Eukaryota; kingdom Metazoa; phylum Chordata; class Actinopteri; family Sciaenidae; genus Miichthys; species Miichthys miiuy. Next base: position 551,082 of record CM071609.1, read on the forward strand.
ATATTTAATTTAATATTTAAGTCAAATTTTGGTCTAAATATCAGATTCACTTTAGCTAATGTCTTTTTTAAGAACGTCGTGGATGTGTAAAACAAACTAATGAAGCTCGATGTTTCTGACCTCTGTCGACTCTTCATCAATTCTTCTTCTTCGTTGGTTCTGAAGGTTTTTCTTGTTTCTGCAGAAGAAGGTCGACGCCGAGAGCCTCACTGCCGAGTCCAAACGTTACATGGAGCGTCTGATCAAACTGGGCAAGAGGAACGGCCTCCACCTGTCCAAAGAGAAACAAGAGGTGAACGCTCAGTCCTGAATCTGAACCTGTACGGACCCGGACCAGCTTCACTGAGAGCCGGTCCACTAGCAACCAGGTCCACTAGCAATCAGGGCCACTAGCAACCAGGTCCACTGACAACCAGGTCCACTGACAACCAGGTCCACTACAAACCAGGTCCACTGAAAACCAGGTGCACCACAAACCAGGTCCACTAACAACCAGGTCCACTAACAACCAGGTCCACTGGCAACCAGGTCCACTACAAACCAGGTGCACCACAAACCAGGTCCACTACAAACCAGGTCCACTAACAACCAGGTCCACTAACAACCAGGTCCACTAACAACCAGGTGCACCACAAACCAGGTCCACTAACAACCAGGTGCACCACAAACCAGGTCCACTAACAACCAGGTACACCACAAACCAGGTCCACTACAAGCCAGGTACACCACAAACCAGGTCCACTACAAGCCAGGTCCACTAGCAATCAGGTCCACTAGGAACCAGGTCCACTACAAACCTGGTCCACTAACAACCAGGTCCACCACAAACCAGGTGCACCACAAACCCGGTCCACTAGCAATCAGGTCCACTACGAACCCGGTCCACTAACAACCAGGTCCACTACAAACCTGGTCCACTACCAACCAGGTCCACTAACTACCAGGTCCACTGACAACCAGGTGCACTACAAACCAGGTGCACCACGAACCAGATCCACTACAAACCAGGTGAACCAGAAATCGGGTCCACTAACAACCAGGGCCACTAGCAACCAGGTCCACTACAAACGAGGTCCACTAGCAACCAGGACCACTAACAATCAGGTCCACTACAAACCAGGTCCACTAGCAACCAGGTGCACTACAAACCAGGTGCACCACAAACCAGGTCCACATCTGTAACGTTTCTACCACCAACAGGATTTCAAATCTCCCTTCAGTCCTTTAATCTAAATCATCTGCTGACACAGCGCCATCTATTGAAGGTGCAGATAAATCAGTCGACAGGACTTAATGGATGAACTCGACTCGGTGTCTCACAGTGTGAAGGTCCATGTCGTGTTGGTATCAGGTGGTATCAGGTGTTAGATCCCTCTCATCTCTGCTCCAACAGGAGATCAAGACCATCAAGAAGAAGCTGAGCAACCTGTGCATCGACTTCAACAAGAACCTGAACGAGGACACGACCTGTCTGTCCTTCAGCAGAGATGAACTGGGTGAGTCCGCCGCTCCGTCAACCTTCAGCCGGTCCCGCCCGGTTCTGCTCTCGTGTGTTGAGTCATGACCCATGTCGGTTTCAGGTGGACTCCCCGAGGACTTCCTGAGCTCTCTGGAGCCGGACGGAGACAAGCTGAAGGTCACCCTCAAGTATCCTCATTACTTCCCCACCATGAAGAAATGCTTCGTCCCAGAGACCCGCAGGAAGTTGGAGGAGGCGTTCAACTCGCGCTGCAAGGAGGTGAGGCGGGAAGGGAACACGCCCCTGTGTGGTACTTTGATTAGATCGGCAGTGATACACAAAGAAGTATCAGGAAGGACGAATGGTGTGGTAATGTCTCTGAAGAAGTGGATCTCTGATCTGAGAACATGGTCACATATCTGTCAAGTGAACTGAAGGCTAATTGGAGGTTAATTGGAGTTTCTGTTTGTGTTGTCAGGAGAACTCAAACATCCTGAAGGAGCTGGTGGAGCTTCGGGCTCAGAAGAGTTCTCTGCTCGGCTTCACCACCCATGCCGACTTCGTCCTGGAAATGAACATGGCTAAATCCGGGAAGAACGTGGCCGGCTTCCTGGGTGAGTGAATCAACATAACAGGTCACATGTTTGATTTAATGGACGCTTGAGCGAGCTTCGTCTCTCCGTGAGTCTTGTCGTGAAACGTCTCTTCTGTCTGTCGGGTCGTTCAGAGGAGCTGGCTCGTAAGCTGAAGCCTCTCGGTGATGAAGAGCGCTCGGTCATCCTCAAACTGAAGGAGAAGGAGTGTCAGAAGAGAAACCTGCCCTTCAACGGAGAGCTGCACGCCTGGGACACTCGATATTTCATGACCCAGGTACGAGCCGCACACCTGAGATACCTGAAGAGCTGTTAAAGACAGATTCAGTGTTTCACTCTTCTTCCTCCTCTCAGGTGGAGGAGACTCAGTACGCCGTGGACCAGAACCTGCTCAAGGAGTACTTCCCCATGGAGGTGGTGACTCAGGGTCTGTTGGACATCTACCAGGAGCTCCTCTGTCTGTCCTTCGAGCTGGTGGACGGCGCCCCCGTCTGGCACCCGGACGTCACTCTGTACTGCGTGAAGGACCGCAGCAGCGGTCAGGTGGTGGGTCAGTTCTACCTGGACCTGCACCCCAGGTGAGTCCTCAGCCGTGCGGCAGAACGCGTCACGTGTCTTTAACGGGGTCGATGTGACTCGTCGTCTCTGCTCGTGTGCATCCTGTGCAGGGAGGGGAAGTACGGCCACGCCGCCTGCTTCGGCCTGCAGCCCGGCTGTCTGCTGCCCGATGGCACGCGTCAGATGTCCGTGGCGGCCATGGTGGCCAACTTCAGCAAGCCGACGGCCGACGCCCCGTCACTCCTGCAGCACGACGAGGTGGAGACGTACTTCCACGAGTTCGGACATGTCATGCACCAACTCTGCGCCAAGGTCAGCTGATAAACCAGGAAGTGTTTCCTGTTCATTCAGTCAGATCAGTGTTCTGATCCGAGTGTCGTGTGTTCGCAGGCGGACTACGCCATGTTCAGTGGGACTCATGTGGAGCGGGACTTTGTGGAGGCGCCGTCTCAGATGTTGGAGAACTGGGTGTGGGAGCGCGAGCCTCTGCTGAGGATGTCCAAACACTATAAGACCGGCGCCGCCATCCCCGATGAGCTGCTCGACAAACTCATGAAGTCCCGCCTCGCCAACACCGGTGCGTCCTGAACAGGAAGTTGTTGCTTTCGGTCGACGCTTGTTTCACTGTTGCTATGGTAACCATGACCTCTCTCTCTCTCCGCAGGTCTGTTTAACCTGAGGCAGATCGTTCTGGCTAAAGTGGATCAGGCTCTGCACACCAGGAACGGACTCGACCCGGCAGAGGAGTACGGGCGCCTCAGTCAGGAGGTTCTGGGGATCCCGGCGTCACCTGGTACCGTTTTATTAATTTAAATATTTACAGTCAGACTTCCTCCTCGCCGCCTCTTCTCTTCTCGTGTCTCTGACCTTTGACCCTTGACCTTCTTGTCTTTCTTCATAGGCACCAACATGCCGGCGACCTTCGGGCACCTGGCCGGCGGTTACGACGCTCAGTACTATGGTTACCTGTGGAGCGAGGTGTTCTCCATGGACATGTTCTCCACTCGCTTCAAACAAGAGGGAATCATGAACCCAAAGGTCAGAACACAGAACCGCCGCAGAACCGACCAGTTTAGAACCTGAAAGAAATCAATGATGTGATGAAGGATCAGAGATAATTAAACAATTAAAGGTTATAAACCGGGCCAGGTCTCGGCGTGGTTCTGGACTCCTCCTGAACTTTAACATCCAAACCTCATCGTGTTGCATTCACAAACAGATTCTGTTCATGTTTTTCTGGAGTCATGAGCTCTAACATCTTTCAGCCTGAGTCTGAACCCAAATCCCACAAACATGTTCCAGTGGGTGCAGGCTGGGATTTGAACTCTCTAAGCCTGACCCAAAGCCCGACTCACAAGGGCCCTGAGAGAGCCTCCATAGAGGAGTCTTCATCCCCCGGTACTCTGCTGGAGAACCAGACTGCGTCAACGTGCCGGTTTTCATGAAAACTCGTTAATTCTGAACAGAGCAGACTTTTAAATTTCAAGTGAACGCAGCACAAAACCAGCCGACTGTCCCTGAACATCACATCAAGAACCTCCATGTTTATCTCAGATCGTCCTCACAGAGGAGAGACCACATTGGTCCAGCCTTCAAAATAAAAGCTTTCTTTAAATGTTGTAGATTGTTAAATTCATCGTGTAAATGTTGTGAATGTTTATCATCTTCTCTGTCAGTGTTTAGCCTAGCTTAGCACAAAGACTGGAAGCAGGGGAAAGTGTTAGCCTTCAGGACATTGAAGTAGATTTTGACTGACGTGAATTGCTGTCTTCTGATTGGTCCTCAGGTCGGTCTGGACTACAGGAAGTTCATCCTGCAGCCGGCGGCTCCGAGGACGCCTCTGAGATGTTGAGGAAGTTCCTCGGGCGCGAGCCCAAACAGGAAGCGTTCCTCCTGAGTAAAGGACTGATGGTGGAGCAGAACACCGGCACGCCGTGTCCCTGCTGACCAATCACAGGAGCCGGCTCTGCCCCCATCAGAGAAGAACGGACTGAAAGTTTTCTAGAAAAAAAAGAGTTAACAGCGTGGAAAAATAAAATGATTTGCGGTGACATCCTGTGTGTCTCAATCACTCCTGAGAGCGACCTGACGGGTTGGACCAGAACCCAACACACACTGGTCCATTTCAAAATAAAAGCTGCAGTTCCTGTAACATCCACTAGATGCTGCTGTGATTGAAGTGAAAGAGAAAATAACATGTTCAGTGTCTACTCATGAAACATTAAAGTTTTGATTGACAGGTGTCAAACATCTTTTTGTCCATATTAGGATTTGCTGGCTCGAGTGTGTGTAGAGAGCACAGACAGACCGATGAATGAAGTGCAGGTGAAGAGCAAGTACAGGTGAGGTTCAGGTGTCTCCCAGCTGGAGTTCATGATGTAACATCCTCAGAGAGTTTCACGTCAACATCTTTAAAATAAAAACAGCCTGAAGGTGAAAAAGAAGAACAAACAGTGACTGGACGTCATCGAAAACAACTCATCTTCATCTTCATCAGTTAGTTATACTTTATTTAGGAAATAACCTTTGTTTAAACTTCAACGTTTATATTAATCTTCTATATAACGACATATTCCAGTTGAACTGTAGATTTGCAGTTTTTAATTCGTGATGTCACACGAGTCATTTAAACTTCTCACATTGTTTCTTTCCAATAATTGTACAGGTCAAAAGAGAAACGCTCAATATTTCACAAGAGAAATGTCTAACAGCAAACTGATACTTTAGTTTCAGATATTTGTTTCTAATAATTATAATAACTTAAATCATGAATTTCATCAGTTGAATCTGGATCAGAACCTCATCTCAGCCGCTGAACATCAAAATGTTGCAAAATAAAAACTATCCAGCTAACCGGGCCTAGAAGCTAACTCTAAGCTAACTGAAGTGTATCATTTTTAGATACATTTCGGAGTTAAAACAGTTTCATTCATTCAGTCATCTACCTGTTAATAAAATAATATTGCATCAGGTTTTACAATATTCCCCTTTCCTCTCCATACTCCTTTTGCTGACATGATATAGCAGCTACACAGCTAAGCTAGGAGGAGCTAGAAGCTAACTCTAAGCTAACACCTTAACACCATGTTAGCTAACTTGATCTAACTATTTTAGCAGCTAACAGCTGAAATAATAAGTCATACATAATTTATGTGACTGATGTGAAAACACACCTGCATGATGTCGGAGGTGTGTGTGAGTCACATGATCAGAGGACTGTAACTGTCTGCAGGTGCAGCAGATGTTCTCCGGCTCTACAGTAACTTTGTTATTATCATCCTCGCCGTCTTTAGTGTAATTAGTGCTGAGCTGCACCTGTGAGCGGAGCCCCTGGGGCGCTCTGAGTCCCACAGGCCTCGCTTAGTCAACACTCAGGTGAGTTCAACGCTGAGCAGGTATGATCAGTGTGTTTTCCAGTCCAGTGGGTAAACCCAAAGACATGATTCATCGTTCAGAAACACGACAGCGTCCCAAATAATTATTCTGTCATTCTGTTATGTGTCCTGTACAGAGACAGGTTTAGCCTAGCTTAGCATAAAGACTGGAAGTGAAGGGAAAATGCTAGCCTAGCTCCATCAAAACAGTACACTCTACATTAACTACAACATTAACTCTGATACAGCTGATTTAGTTCAAATGATGAGAAGCTGACCCAGGCTTTAAAAATCGGCATGATTTGTGGTGAATTATTAAAAAACATGGAATAACATTGAACAAACATCAGGACAGGTAGACTGCAGGTACAACAGCAGGTGATGTGGGAGGACCGGTTGTCCTGGAGGAAACTCTCAGAGGGAAACAAACAGGCAGGAGACTGAAGAGCAGCTGAGGGAGGATCAGTCGACCAGAGAGCGCCGACGAAGAGGACGAAGAGGACAGTGGTCTGAGGGTTCAGGAGACAATGGCGGAGCGTCCAGCAGCTGAAGTTGGAGATGTGAATCTGCAGGATGTCCTGAGAGGACAGACAGATGGAGGTCAGAGGATAAAGACCAACATGATCCGAGTGTTCATCAGCTCCACGTTCACAGGTCAGAGCAGTTTAACCTCCTGGTCCAGAGCCTGGTCCTGGTCCTGCTCCTCTGTTAAAACACAGTAAGATTTTGAATTTGTGAACTGATGTGAAGAAATCAGTTTAAAGCTTCTTTATTTTTAATTTTTGGCACTTTTTAAGCAGCATAAAACCATTTAAACAGTTTGATGTTATATAGCTGCTATTTTCGTTTTATATTGTAAACTGTTTGTCTGTTTTTGTGCTGCTGTAACACCTGAAGGATTATTCTATTTTAACAGACAGACATATAAAATCATCCATGAGCTCTGAAAATTAACATAAAATCAAAACCAAATCTATAAAAATGTCCAGAGTTGCAACGGACAATTATTTTCAATAAAAATATGACATGAGAGAATTATACTGAATATCAGCACGGCTGTTGTTCGATCATAGATGATGACAGCGTGCTGATATTCAGAATAACAGCACAACCTCAAGTTAGCACAGGTAAACATGTTTAATATTGTCAATAATATTATCATCATGATTGGTCTAATTAATGGTCGTGTATTGATTATTGATGGTGGCTGATCAGGTTTGTTGGTGGTTGGTTGATGTGTTCAGATATGAGTGGCGAGAGGAAGGCCCTGCTGGAGAAAGCTTACCCAGAAGTCTTTGCTTTCTGTCGCAGTCTGGGGCTGGTGTTTGAGGTCAGTGTTTTGTGTGTACATGCAGTATATTTGCAGTTTTAATAAATATCTGCTCATTGATCAGCGAGGTCACTTCCTGTTCAGGTGGTGGATCTGCGTTGGGGGATTCGGAACGTTACGTCAGGAGACCACGAGGACTGTGAGATCTTCCTGCAGGAGATCCGCAGCTGTCAGAGGATTTCAGCCGGTCCCAACTTCATCGTGAGTCTCCCCTTTAGATAAAGTTATTCTAATTCTTTAAGTTTGTATGTTGTAATAACGTGAAGTATCGTCTGTTTTCCTTCGTCTGGGCTCCAAAGGCTCTGCTGGGGAACCGGTATGGCCCCCGATCTCTTCCTCGCCTCGTCCCGGAGAAGCAGTTTGAAGCTCTTTTGTCCAAACTCTCCAAAAACCCTGAAGGTGTCAAGCAGCTGAGTCAGTGGTTCTTAAAAGACAACAATGCTGTCCCACCCACCTACGTCCTCCAGCCAATCACGGCTCACTTCCCCCACTACAGCGACCTCCGACCTGAGATCGGGCCGCAGCGTGACAAGGACCTTCTTTCCTGGCGGGTCACAGAGACTCAACTGTTGCAGCTCCTACGCTCCGCCGCCACAGACGCCGAGGCAGCCGGTGACATCACAGCCGAGCAGAAACAAGAGTTCTTCACATCAGGTCAGCGACGCCGACAGTTTGTCCTTTGTTGTGTCAAAGTGTTTGAGATCTGAGTGTCTTCTTGTTTCGTCTGCAGTCACAGAGCAGGAGTTCGAGCACGGTTTGTGGAAGGACGACAGTGAATCATCGGCTCTGCTCTTCGTCCGAGAGATTCCTCGCCAGCGCATGAGGGACGGTCCCAGACGGTTCGCCAAGTTTATGGACCTGACTGCCGACGGCCTGCTGGACGCCGAAGCTCAGGGTCTCCTCACTGGCCTCAAGTCCCGCCTCTACACCTCGTCGCAGAAGATCCTGAACCTGCACTGCGTGGAGCTCAGCAAAGGAAGCATCGACCCCAAACGCAAAGAGCACGCTCAGTACCTGGACAGCGTCTGTGAGCAGTTCGTGTCGCAGATGAAGGCCCGGATCGTAGCAGTGGCGGGTCCGTCAGTGGGCGGGAGGCGTGGGAGGACATGGGGAAGCATTGATGAAGGGACGATGGAAACGTCAGACTGGGTGGTTGAAGAGGCAGGACGGCACGCCATGAGCACCAAGCTGTCCAGAGGGCTCTGCGGCAGGAGGGGCTTCTGGGTAAGATCTGCTGCGCCATGTGGGAGTCCACCAACGTCCATCACAGCCCGCTGGTTGTTCACGGGCCGCTGGGATGGGTAAGACAGCTCTGCTGTGCAAACTGGCGCAGGAGATGCGTGGCGTCCTGGAGGCCAAGGCAGTGGTGGTGATCAGGCTGCTGTCGGCTCGTCATCCTCAGAGACCCAACATCGACCACGTCCTCCGCGGCATCTGCTTCCAGATCTGTTTGGCTTGTGGTTTGGCTCCACCTCGCCGCTGACGGCCAACAGTCACCTGGACCTGCTCCGATTCTTCAGGAACGTCCTCAATAAGGTTTCCCAGCAGGGAACACGCTCCTCGTCATCCTGGACGCTCTGGATCAGCTCTCAGACCAACACCGCGCGCACAAACTCTGCTGGCTGCCCACCAGCGTCCCACCCAACGTCCACCTGGTGGTTTCCATGGATACCCACAGTGAGGCATTCGCTAGCATGCGGCTGAAGTCGGAGACTTTGGGGAATTTCTTTGAGGTGGAGCGTTTGTCTCGTGACGAAGGAAAACAGATCGTGGAGTCGAACCTGCGAGCGTCTCAGCGAGCGCTGACACTGGAGCAGAGCGACGCCGTGCTGCGACACTTCGAGACAACCGGCTGTCCTCTGCACCTCAAACTGATGATGTCAGCGGCCAGACACTGGACGTCCTTCACCCCGCTCGCAGACCTACATCTGGGCGCCAACACACAGGAAATGATGTCACAGTTCTTCCTGATGCTGGAGGAGAAACATGGGAAGCAGTTGGTGGGCGGGGCTTTAGGATACATCGCTCTGGCCAGGTGAGGTGACTGTCGTGTCGCATACACGTAACTCTGTTATGTTATATTTTAAAATGAAGCGATCTGATTGGCTGTATTGCTTGTGTTCACGAGTCATGTGACTCCACAGGGAAGGTCTGCTGGAGGCTGAACTGCGTGATGTCATGTCCCTGGACGATGATGTCATCCGTGAGGTGTATAAGTTCTGCCTCCCTCCGACCCCCTCGTTGATCCGGCTGCCCCCTCCTCTGGGCTCGTCTCAGACGGGACCTCGAGGATCAGCTGGAAGAGCGCTGGACGGGCGGGTCGCCACCATCGCCTTCAACAACCGGTAACAAAGAGAAATGACCTCAGTCACTTAGGTCAAAGGTCAAATGATTGAGAGTGTGTGTGTGTGTGTGCAGGCACCTGTGTGAGGCGGTGTTGGCTCAGTATCTGACCTCAGAGCGGCGAGGACAGAGTCTCAGGATCCTTGCCGAGTACTTCCTGGGTCGGTGGTCAGGCAAACTGAAGCCGGCGTCTCTGCCGGGCCTGTCGCTGCTCCTGTCTGACAGAAAGGTACCAACCATGATGGAACCATGATGGTTCCGGGATGGTTCTGTGAAGGTTCTCAGGTGTTTTGTTGGATCAGAGTGAAAATCTGAATCTTGATTTTATTCCTTTAAAAAGAAAAATTGACGAGTCAAGACAATCAAACAGGAAGTGACCAACAAACCTTCAGTGGATGTTTTAAACGTTGTCGTAACGTTCTGCCATCTAGCTGAATGAATCAAGTTCAAAGTTTCTGATTAAAATCAGACAAACTTTATTAACAAACATTTACAGTTTAACATGAAATATTTTGGTTTGACTTTGTATCAGAGTATTTGTACACGGTGGTATTTGTACTTTTACTGCAGTACTTCTGACACGGGAGTTTGAAGTGACTTCCTTTTTGCTGTATTCTGATTGGCTGTGATCCTTCCACAGGTCCCGCCCCAGCCTCTGTGGTTTGCTCCAGGATTGGCTAACGTGAGGAAGCTCCAGGAGCTGACCTATCACCTGCTGCATGCCGGCTTGTGGGAGGAGCTGCAGCAGGAAGTCATCGGTGAGGCGCGGGAATATTTAAATATTCAATAATACGTCAGATTATGAATGATTAATGTCACGTGTTGGTCACGTGTTGGTGTTTCAGGCTGTGCTGAGTGGCTCTACTGTAAGAGCAGAGTGTGCGGGCTCTCCTCTGTGATCCACGACCTGGACCAGTGCTCCCAGTACATGGACTGCACTGAGACCAGGCTGGTCCGAGACACTCTGGTCCTGATGAAACCCAGTCTGGATTTCCTGGATGGTCACATGGGTCGGTCCAGATTCAAGATTAGAGACATTTAAACCAAACTACATAGAAACGTTCCTGAAACGTTGATAAAATGTTTCTGGTTTCAGACACGTCTCTGTTTTACTCCGAGCTGTTGGCCAGACTCTGCTCTTTGGCCAAGCCTTTCCCCGCTGTGATTGGTCGGCTGTGTAGCCAATGTGAGGAGTGGTTACTGACGTGTCTCGAGCCGATCCTCGTTCCCAAGTGCAGCTTCCTGCAGCAGCCAGGGGGGGCGCTGCAGCACACACTGACTGCACTGCAGGGAGGTAAACAGTAGATATTATAGTAATTATAACAGGTGTGACAGCAGCAGGTTTTACCTGTCCTCGTGTCTTCAGGTGTTCTCTGTCAGGACATCAGCCTGGAGGCGGAGCTTCTGGTTGCAGGTTCAGATGACGGCATGGTGGCAGTCTGGAGTCTGGCTGACCAGCAGCTCATACACTCACTGCTGGGACACACAGGTCAGTCTGAGATGAGTCAACACGATCAATAATTATAATTATAATTAAAATAATCAAATCTGTGTTTTCTGTGTTTCGTGTAGGTCCAGTTCTGTCCGTCAAAGTGAATGACAGCTCCGCCCACTGTCTCTCATTGGCTGCTGATGGCTCTCTGAGGAGGTGGAGCCTGACAAACGGCCAACAGCTTCTCTGCATCCAGGAAGCGGTGCCTCTCGACTCCGCCCCTTCATCAGTACACCTCCACCTGTCTGCACGGAGCCAGCTGCTGTTTGT
>CM071609.1:567500-585000 GCA_036365135.1 Miichthys miiuy
TGAGACGATCAGAGGAGACGTGGACGCTGCACACCAAGTTTAGATGTTTTTATGGACACATGAATCCAGATCAGAATCCAGATCAGAATCCAGATCATCGTCACAGATCACAGAGGTGAGTGTTTGATTTAACGTGTCACTAACGAGCATTTTTCTAACCTGAGACTCTCAGGTTAGAAAAATGATTCTTCTTAATGAAACATCAGCTGACGAGGACTGTCTGCCTGTTAGCTGTTAGCCTTTAGCGTTACTGTGAATCACAAATGAAGCTCGTCAGCATCTGTTTGCATCATTACATAACGCTGAGTCAGAGTTTCATTATGTTGGACAGTCGTGGAGGTTTAATGATTCACTGAAAGTCTCCAAACATTACAAAAACTAGCGAGTCGACAACTTTGCTAACAGCCAAACATCAACAAGTCACCAACAGCAGCTAACAAACTGAGCTAACAGTATGTAGCGCTCCCTTAGTAGCTATACTGATTAGGGAAGGGCTTTTGGGTTCTTTTAACGTACTTTTCTTCTCATCTTTTAACCCTGATTAACTCAGTTTTAATAATTATCTTGGATCTCTTTTTAAATTAAACACATGAACTTCTTTAAACCCACCTTTGATGAATTCACCTTTTAGAGTTTTAGTTTCAATACCGATTTTAAACCCAAAGTGTCTGTATGTCTCTTTAAGTATGAAATTATTCCTAAAGAAGAATAAATGCAATAAAATCACACCACTCAGATTTTAGAAACATAATACTCAATCATTTACTTCTCAAAAGGATGAGTTTTGAAAACAGAAAACATTAAATAAAATATAGGAAGGTTCTTCAACACTTCAAAATGAAATGTACCCTTTTCCCTTTAAAGAAACACTTACTGTACCACCTTACTGCAAGAGAACAAGTAAACTTTCACCTTCAACTCATGGATTCAGTTATGAAACCTTAATTAAACCTCTTCCAGGTCACATAAACACAACAAATACACTTTCAGTGGGCCCACTCACACACACCTGAGTATAACTGTCCCCTAAAGCAAAACTCAGATGACTTAAGACAAAATGAACCGTCGCAGGCCTGAATCAGTGGCAGCCCAAACAGAATGGCCGCTTCGCTCTTCAATCAGCAAAATAAACGGCACGGTACCTTAGCAATGGTTCCTGGCTTATCTTTAATCCAGCCGTCACAGGTACAGGTGCAGGTTCAGGAGCAGGTCCAGGTCCCACCACAGCCACCGTAGCGTGTCTTTCCTCCTCGGCCGCCGCCAAAAGCATGCACAGAGGAAGTCCAAGTCGCTCCTGTATCCGGGTACCTGCTCCGTCTTCAATCCGAAAACAGCCTTTCCTCTCTTAATCAGCTCAACTGGGGTAGTTAGCTATATCTGGAGACCTCAGTACACGTGTGGTGGACTGAATAAAGTTTATACTTCAAATTAGCTCAGCTGCAGCAATAGTGTTAGCACCAACACACACAGACTCGGACTTCGTGTGGAAATGTCTCCCGTGCTTTGAATATGCTATAATAATATCCTTTAACACATCGACTGCTGAGCAGACAATCAGAAAAAAACAAGCTTCACCAAGTTTGTCAATATTTCACCTGTTCTCATGCTCACTCTGCTTCAGGCTCGCGGCTACTCTCCCTCAAAAACACACATCGTTCGTCCCCTTAATTGTCCGTGCGGAAACACCTGACAGACCTGACGCTCCTGCACGTGTTTTTAACACCATAAATGCTGGCCTAGACAATTTCCAGGAAAACATTTCATTTTTTAACAAACACCAAACACATCAAACATTTTAAATGATTTTAACCAGTTTAAAATACTTCTTAAATGTTTTTAACCTTTTTCAAACTAAAGCATATTTAAATGATTTTAATAGTATGTATACTACTATTTATACTATAGACTATACAACCTTTTTACCCACATTTTTAACCGGGTTACAAGTAGCTAACAGCAGCTACAGTTGTCAGCAGTTTACTTCACTGTCCATGAGTAAACTCTGTAAATCACAGCCTTGAGGCAGAGTGTGTGTGTGTGTGTGTGTGTGTGTGTGTGTGTGTGTTTGGTCATAAAGTCAGCAGAGCAGATAACTTTCTTCCTGTGAGTCATTCAAAGTTAAACATTGACAGAAGTTACCTGACAAACACCTGAATCTGAATCTGAAGCTGGTCTGCAGTCTGAACTCTCGTCTCGTTTTTCTCTTCTTCTTCAGACTCTGTTTGTTTCTCAGTCGACGGTCGGCCATGGGAAAACTTTGTGCCGTGACTTCCTGTTTGTTTCTGACAGTTGCAGCCGTGACGGCGCAGACAGGTGAGAAGGTCGTCGACGGTAATGAGACTGAAACCAAAGTTAGACTAACGAGCAGTGAATGATGTGAGAGACGATCAGCACTGTCTGCTTGTCTGCACCACGTTTGTTTTAGATGTAAAATATGTTTATTACTAATCATTAATCTGTAAAATGAAATCATCATTTATTCAACAAACCGTTTAAATCACGTGACCAAAAAAACAGAAAATCATTTTTCAGGCTCAGAAATCAAACGACAAATCGAGTCTCGTTCCACAGACGATGAATTCATTCATGAATTAATTAAAAATCAGTTTGAAATCGTCTTTGAGCTGAAACTGTTTGTGAATCAAAAGTTTTTTTTCTTATTTTACATCTTTTATTTTTATTTGATTCATTAAAAATTAATTTGATGAAAAATGTTGAAGCAGCTTAAAGTTCCCGTTAATGTGATCAGTGATTAGTCATCAGATCATAAAACACAAACACACACCTCGATTACACATTTACTGACGTTCTGTTACTTTAAATTAAGATTATATAGTATAATAATATATAATAGAAATAAATTATATTATAAAAGTATTTTTATTGAAAGAAATCAAATAATAAAAATAAAAATCAGTCGAAGAAAAAAAGTTTCCTGTTGATGTGATCGAGGTCAAAGTCTGAATATGCACGATTAAACTTCATGTACTTCATGTACTTCATGTACTCTGCTGAAGTACTCATGTAAGGTACTTCAACTTTCAGTATTTTAGATTTTTACATTTCAGACAACGTTAATCTGACAATGTTTGTTTACATTTGTTTCATGAACAAATTAATTATTTCACACAGACGAAGTTTGAGTTTTAATTTGAAAAGCTCAAATTAACAAATTAATTAGATTCTAAGATTTTCAATGTAAATGAATTCCTCTTGTGTCTCGTCATGATCAGGTTAATCAAGGTGACACTAATTAACATTTAATGAATATCTGAAGTGATTCTTTAATAAACAGATTAAAGACATTTGGACGTATTATTAACCTCTGTCCTCTGACCTCTGACCTCTGACCTGCAGCTCAGCCTCAGATCGAGCGTCTGCTTCCTCAGTGGCTCACCGGCATCATCGCCGTCTCGGCCTTCCTCTTCGTCGTCTTCGTCACCTTCCTGGTGAAGAAAGCGTGGTGTGAAGATCCCGACAGGCCGTCAGTCACTCACATTTCAATCATTTCGATTATACATTATATATAATATATAATGTTTAACATAACAATAAAGCTGCATATTTGTGTGCTGACACTTTGTCTGTGTGCAGGAGGAAGAAGGTCGAGGCCTCAGAGAGACAAAATGACGTCGTCATGACGACCAGAAACACCTACGCGACGTCGCTGGACATGGACAGGTGAGACGACAGCTGATCAGCTGGATAAACAGGAAGTGCACGCAGCGAGTTTTTGAAACATGAAACAGAGTCTGTCAACCGGCACCACCCGAGGACAACCATCAACTCCATATTTAATTTAAAGATCGTCAGTCATTTATAATTATCGTTTAAACTTTACAGACTTCTCCAGAATCTGAACTTTCTGATATTTTATAGACAAATCAGAATAAAAGAAAAAAAAGTTTAATGTTCAGTGATGACGATGATGACGATGATGACGATGATGACGATGATGACGATGATGATGATGATGATGATGATGATGATGATGATGATGATGATGTGTGTGCAGGAAGAACAGCGTGACGTCAGACGGAAACACCTACGAGACGACTCTGGACATGGTCAGGTGAGACAGCTCCATCAGGCTCCATCAGGTTCCATCAGGTTCCATCAGGTTCCATCAGGCTCCATCAGGCTCCATCAGGCTCCATCAGGTTCCATCAGGCTCCATCAGGTTCCATCAGGCTCCATCAGGCTCCATCAGGCTCCATCAGGCCACACGTTAGCGCTAAACGTCATCAGACTGGCAGCTGATGTGAAGTCATGTGACCGCGGTGTAACGTTAGCTTTTTACATCTGGTGGCGTATTTAAAGACTTCCTGTTCAGTGTGTGATCTGAAAGTCGTGTTCACGTGTCCGTGCATGATAAATACGTGATGATGATGATGATGATGATGATGATGATGATGATGTGTGTGCAGGAAGAAGAGCAGCGTGGCGTCAGATGGAAACACCTACGCAACATCGCTGGACATGGACAGGTGAGACGACAGCTGATCACCTGGATAAACAGGAAGTGCACGCAGCGAGTTTTGAAACATGAATGTTCAGAATCTGAGCTTTCTGATATTTTATAGACAAATCAGAATAAAAGAAAAAAAGTTTAATGTTCAGTCCTGATGACGTTCACGTGATGATGATGATGATGATGATGATGGCGATGATGGCGATGATGATGATGATGATGATGATGATGTGTGCAGGAAGAACAGCGTGGCGTCAGACGGAAACACCTACGAGACGACTCTGGACATGGTCAGGTGAGACAGCTCCATCAGGTTCCATCAGGCTCCATCAGGTTCCATCAGGTTCCATCAGGCCACGTCAGCGCTAAACGTCATCAGACTGACAGCTGATGTGAAGTCATGTGACCGCGTGTAACGTTAGCTTTTTACATCTGGTGGCGTATTTAAAGACTTCCTGTTCAGTGTGTGATCTGAAAGTGTTCACGTGTCCGTGCATGATAAATACGTGATGATGATGATGATGATGATGATGATGATGTTTTTGTACAATATGTTTGTGTTGATTTGTTCTGTACACGTGACATCTGTTGCACGTCTGTCCGTCCTGGGAGAGGGATCCCTCCTCTGTGGCTCTTCCTGAGGTTTCTTCCACCTTTTTTCCCTGTTAAAAGGGTTTTTTGTGGGCAAGTTTTTCCTCACTCGAACCGAGGGTCTAAGGACAGAGGGTGTCACTCCCTGTACAGATTGTAAAGCCCTCAGAGGAAAATGTACTTTGTGACTTTGGGCTGTACAAATAAAATCTGATTTGATTTGATTTGATTTGATGTTTTTGCAGGAAGAAGAGCAGCGTGACGTCAGACGGGAACACCTACGAGACGACTCTGGACATGGTCAGGTGAGACAGACTTTAACATTAAATACTGACATTACTTCTGCATCAACATTAATTATTTATGTTTTACACTTATTAATAATAAAAAGTCAGAAGGTGAATATAGAGACAGACAGACAGCGAATGAGGAGAGACAGACAGATAAACACAAACGATTTTATGATGCCGCTTGTCGTATTATTATAAATACACACACCATTAAATTGTTACATTATTATATTTTAAATAACTGTGTGTGTGTGTGTGTGTGTGTGTGTGTGTGCCCGTCAGGAGCAAAGATGGCAGAAACGCCTTCAACAATCCGGCGGTCAACAGCAGTGATGACAAAGTTTCCTCCCTGTGATCTGATTGGCTGTCAGTTTATCTACAGATGGTGTCTTTGTTTTGTCCTACCTGATGTCCCAGGCGGGTGGAGCTTATAATAATAATAATAATAATTAATAATGAATAAATGAATGATGAGTCATGTCATGTGTTCTCTGATCTTTAATCAGTGAACAAACTGATTAATAATTAACATAAAGTCGTTTGGTAACACAAACTGACCTGAAATCTGACGAGCTTCAGATTAAAGTTTAGACTGTAACGAAGCTGATCTGATGTTTGTGTTAGCATGCCAACTCCGATATCTGCAATAAACATAAACATATTTAAAATACTCAAACTGTCATTTATTCACATTCTGCTGACTCTGAAACCCAAAAACTGAAGAAGGAAGAAGGAAAGGACAGAAGGAAGAAGGAAAGGACAAGGAGGAAGGAAAGGACAGAAGGAAGAAGGAAAGGACAAGGAAGAAAGAAAGGACAGAAGAAAGAAAGAAAGAAAGAAAGAAAGAAAGAAAGAAAGAAAGAAAGAAAGAAAGAAAGAAAGAAAGGAAGAAAGAAAGGACAGAAGGAAGAAGGAAAGGACAGAAGAAGAAGGAAAGTTTGTTTGATCTTTGGAGAAGTTTTACATCAGAAACACGTTGATGGTTTAAGCGTGCAGCTCTGATGCTGAACCTCAGTCTGTCACCGAACTGAAATGTGTGCCACAGAAACAATTTGAATCATTTATATTTGAATTTGTATCACTTTGAATCACTGCATTGAAAAACTGAACCTGAGTTGTAATTTGAAATTGAATTCATTAGTTTGGAACTGAACATTCAGTTCTCACAATTCAAATTCAATTTTCTGTGACAAACATCCGGGTACTCGAGCGCAGATACACAGGACGCCTCTTCGGCCAATCAGCAGCTACGTGTGTGTGTGTGTGTGTGTGCCACGGCAGTTACCTCTGCCCTGCCACGGCAGCTGCTGCTGTTATGGGCATTTGTTTTTAGTTTTTATTGTATAAAACAGTGGTCAGAGTTGTATTAGACTCGTTGGAAGTAGCATTTCCGTTACGTGATTTCTGCATTCATTTGCGAGGTTTTCTTAATTAATCTCTCAACCGCTGCCGCTGTGTGGCGCTGCTGCCGCAGACCTGCCACGGCAACTGCTGCTGCTTTGATCATCTGCTTTTATTTTCTGAAACGCTTCTGAACCGGACCGCGGCGGAGCCGGTGGGGTTTGAAACATTGGCTAGAACGGCCGCGTATCACTGCAACCACAGCGCACACGCAACGCTGCACGCCCGCACCCGAGGCTTGTTAGTTAATTAGAGGAGAATGTTGATGTGAGGTGAGCGATCACAAATTCACTGTGATCATTTGAATTCATCGTCAGGACGTCTTAACTCTGTGAAAGCTGAAGAGGAGAAACCTCACGAGACAAACGGCAGATTTGAATCCTGATGATGAAATCAATGTTTCAGGTGTTTCAGATGTTTCATGTGTTTCAGGTGTTTCAGGTGTTTCAGATGTTTCAGGTGTTTCAGATGTTTCAGGTGTTTCAGGTGTTTCAGGTGTTTCAGGTGTTTCAGATGTTTCAGGTGTTTCAGGTGTTTCAGATGTTTCAGGTGTTTCAGATGTTTCAGGTGTTTCAGGTGTTTCAGATGTTTCAGGTGTTTCAGGTGTTTCAGGTGTTTCAGGTGTTTCAGGTGTTTCAGATGTTTCAGGTGTTTCAGGTGTTTCATGTGTTTCAGGTGTTTCAGGTGTTTCAGGTGTTTCAGGTGTTTCAGGTGTTTCAGATGTTTCAGGTGTTTCAGGTGTTTCATCTTTATATTTCCTGCATCAAACAACACGAGAACATGTAACGTGGAGCTTTTTGTAGTCCATCAAACAACTTTGTAGTTTTAACACAGATCACATCAGTAACATCCTCTGTCACATCCTGACGTAGTCTGACTCTCTGAACACCACCCTACACTTCTCCTAACTCCTTATCACCTCTCCTTCACACCTTTCCTCAGGACGCCCATGTCAAGGACAAGTGTTTAGGACAAGTGTTTAGGAAAAGACTTACAGTCGAATAGTCTGAAAGATTATCTCCTATGTCCTTTCCTAAACACTTTTCCTTGAACTCGATATACTGTAAAATCTCACTTCTTCTCAGTCATGACTCAGCGAAATGTGAACACACACACACACACACACACACACACACACACACACACACACACACAGAAAGAAATCAGAGAAACAGACTCTGCAGAACTCTGTCACGTTAACATCCTTCATGTTTCGTGAGCAGTGAGAGATACTTGGACTACAAACATGGAGACCGTGCAGCTGACACACAGCAGCACATCAGTAACGAGTGATTTGTTCATGAATCATTTATTGTGCTCTGACTGAACATGATCTCTATTTTCTCTACAAACACGAACAGATGATCAGAAATGATAAAGTGCGACCTCAGCTGGTTTTTGACTCGGAGCGAGTCGGTGAAGGCGAACCGAAGCTGCAGGCTTCATGATGATTCAAACAATGACAGAACAATTAAAACACATCGTTAATTTCCAGCCAGATCAAAAAAATAAATTACAGTTCGTCTACAAACAAAGTACCAAAAATGAAGACAGTAATTATGACAGAAAGCTCAACGTGTTGATTGATATGTAGAAAGTCTGAAGGATCCTCGACAGACTCACAGCTCAAACACTGAGCGCTAACGTTAGCAGAACTCTGCTAACACACAAAGCAACAGATGAACGTTTCAGTAAATCCTCGTCCTCCATCTGAAGTTCATCTGTCATCGAATCAAATAAAACTCAGATTAAACTGAAGCTTGGTTTCACTTTTTCTTGGAAGCCGATTTCAGTCATTGAAGCTAACGTTAAAAATTAGGACCTTACACTCAAACTTAAGCTCGTTATTTAATAATTCAATCTTCAAGACTTTTAATTACATTTCACAAAAATATCACAACATGCTGCACCTTCAGATTATGAAACGTCAGTTAGCTTAGCATAATCAGATGTTTCCCTCACATTATAATCGTGAATACAACTAACAGAAGATTTCTGCAGAGACAAATATAAGAAATATTTTATAAAGTTTTATCTTTTAGCTCAAACTGTCAAATGTTTGCTAGCAACAGTTTTACTATGAGATATTTGTTAAGTTTTATTGGTTCGACCTGATTATTGAATTGTTACTTTAAGACTCGTTAGTGACCGAAGGACTCGTGAAGACCTGCTGGGGAGAGCTTTCTACACCGCTTTTGATAATGAAAAATAAAAATCTGATGAGATGTTTGTTCGGCTCGGAGCTCGAAGAGTTTGAGTCTGCAGATATCAGAGGACAAGGAGAGGTGTTTAGCCTAGCTTAGCACAAAGACTGGAAGCAGGGGGAAACTGTTATCTACATTAAGTGACACATCGGACCTCTCTGAAGTTGTTTGAAGATGGATTCGTTCCCTTTTGGAGAAGCTACGCTAACAGTTTCCCTCTGCTTCTAGTCTTTGTGCTAAGCTAGGCTAAAAACACCCCGTTAACTGATTTCTTTGTACCAAACGTATTCTCGTCTCCTCTCCTAGAAAACCTTTTGTTGTTTTTATTTTTGAGACGCACATTTAAACTTTTATCTCCATGGTAACAATCATGTGGAAGACACTGCTGTATCTGTTGCTGGGGCGACAGAGGGTCTCTCCTCAAGCAAGCCCACCAAGTCCTGAGAGTCATCTCCATGGAGACACATGTTCATTTAACATTTCCATAATGTTGATATCTGTGTGTGTGTGTGTGTGTGTGTGTGTGAACTGAAAACAATATGGCACAAAGTCGAGAACTTAAGACGCTGTTTGGCTGAAGAAATGTTCTTTTGTTTTGTAACACACTGTAAAAATAGTTTAAATTGGTTCATTGTTTTCATATTTTACAGTTTTTGACTTCTTAGTTTAGATCTTTCTTTTACAAACCACCTCAGATCTCAGTCACGGGTTTGTTCTTGTAACTCTGGAGAAACAACGAGCCTGACGGACGTCTGTATGATGTCTGTTGTCTGTACGGAAGCCTGTCAGGGTCAACATGCCTGTAAATGAAAAGTGGTGTAGTCACGTGATGCTAACAGCTGTTTGCTTGATAGTTTGTGATGTCGACAAGCGTTTCAACGATCACTCAGATTAATGAACTGCTACTCGGTGGCTAACGGCTAACCGGTTTAGGAGATGCTAAGCTAACGTGTGCAGCAGCAGCATCAGAGGACAGACGTCCCTCGAGATCAGAAACACGGAGAACTTGTTCAGGCTGATGGATGACCTTTGTCTCTGTCTCAGAGTTTCTCAACCTTTCACGTGTCCTGATGATGAATCTGACTTCATGCAGCGCCACCGTGAGGTTGAAACTAAAATTTAAAAGGCTGGCTCCAGAAGTGAGTCAGTCTCCATAGGTCCCCATGTTTAAATGTCCGAGTTCTGCAGGATTAAGAGCGTGGATGCGTTCAGGTTTCATGTGACTGTATGTGATGGTGTTTAAGTCAAGATTCACCATCGACCCTCATTTGTGCATCAGGCGACCCTGCTGGAGGCCCCGAACCAAAGGCTGAGAAACTCTGTTTTTGTATTAAAGTGGAGACACGTGGCGCCGAAATCCACCATGTGACATCAGGAAGTGTGTGTGTGTGTGTGTGTGTTGTCACCGTCTGATGCGGTTTCTTTTTGCATGTTGGGAAGTTCAGAGTTCATGATGAGTCCAAGAGTCAAAGTGTGTGTGTGTGTGTGTGTGTGTGTGCATGCAGGTGTGTGTGTATGTGTGTGTGTCTGTGTGTGTTATGACAGGATGTCCAGTGTGACCGTTCCTCTCTGTTTCTTCAAGATGGCGACTGCCTGCTCGTGCGTCACTCCCTGCAGACTCTCTCCGTTCACCGTCAGGATCTGGTCGCCTCGCTTCAGACGTCCGTCCACCGCCGCCGCGCCCTGAACACACACACACACACACACACACACATTGTGACGGTGCTGTCAATCAAATACAAACAACCACGCTGTCACAGCAGAGACGCTGTGATGTTCGTTCACATGAATCAGTCTCGAGTCAGTACGGCGCTGGTTAGCTTAGCATAAAGACTGGAAGCGGGTGGAAACAGCTAGCCTGGTTCTGGTTCTGACCTTGCTGAAGACGGTCTTCACATAGATGGGCAGGTCTCCGTGTGGACTGCCAAATCCTCCAACGATGCTGAAGCCGAGTCCCTCAGAGCCTTTCTCCAGACTGATGCTGCGAGGCCGCGGACCCCTGAGGACAAGGAGGCGGGGTCACATCCAGGTGAAAACTACCTGTGTGTGTGTGTGTGTGTGTGTGTGTGTGTGTGTGTGTACTCACTCTGGCTCTGCGGTGTGTGTGTCCGTGTTGGCTGACACATTGGAGCTGCTCGACAAACTCTCGACCTGATTGGCGATGGCGCTGATGTTTGTGTCCGCTACCACCTGAAACACACACAAGTGTAGCAGGTGTAAGAGGTGTAGCAGGTGTAAGAGGTGTAAGAGGTGTAAGAGGTGTAGCAGGTGTAGCAGGTGTAAGAGGTGTAAGAGGTGTAGCAGGTGTAAGAGGTGTAACAGGTGTAGCAGGTGTAACAGGTGTAAGAGGTGTAAGAGGTGTAGCAGGTGTAAGAGGTGTAGCAGGTGTAACAGGTGTAGCAGGTGTAAGAGGTGTAAGAGGTGTAGCAGGTGTAAGAGGTGTAGCAGGTGTAGCAGATGTAAGAGGTGTAAGAGGTGTAGCAGGTGTAAGAGGTGTAGCAGGTGTAAGAGGTGTAACAGGTGTAAGAGGTGTAGCAGGTGTAGCAGGTGTAAGAGGTGTAACAGGTGTAAGAGGTGTAAGAGGTGTAGCAGGTGTAAGAGGTGTAACAGGTGTAAGAGGTGTAGCAGGTGTAACAGGTGTAGCAAGTGTAACAGGTGTAGCAGGTGTAACAGGTGTAAGAGGTGTAAGAGGTGTAGCAGGTGTAGCAGGTGTAACAGGTGTAAGAGGTGTAAGAGGTGTAGCAGGTGTAACAGGTGTAGCAAGTGTAACAGGTGTAGCAGGTGTAAGAGGTGTAGCAAGTGTAAGAGGTGTAGCAGGTGTAACAGGTGTAACAAGTGTGGCAAGTGTAAGAGGTGTAAGAGGTGTAAGAGGTGTAGCAGGTGTAGCAGGTGTAGCAGGTGTAACAGGTGTAGCAGGTGTAGCAGGTGTAGCAGGTGTAACAGGTGTAGCAGGTGTAACAGGTGTAAGAGGTGTAGCAGGTGTAGCAGGTGTAAGAGGTGTAAGAGGTGTAGCAGGTGTAACAGGTGTAAGAGGTGTAGCAGGTGTAAGAGGTGTAACAGGTGTAACAGGTGTAAGAGGTGTAAGAGGTGTAAGAGGTGTAGCAGGTGTAAGAGGTGTAACAGGTGTAAGAGGTGTAGCAGGTGTAAGAGGTGTAGCAGGTGTAAGAGGTGTAAGAGGTGTAGCAGGTGTAAGAGGTGTAGCAGGTGTAAGAGGTGTAAGAGGTGTAAGAGGTGTAGCAGGTGTAAGAGGTGTAAGAGGTGTAGCAGGTGTAAGAGGTGTAGCAGGTGTAGCAGGTGTAAGAGGTGTAGCAGGTGTAAGAGGTGTAGCAGGTGTAAGAGGTGTAACAGGTGTAACAGGTGTAAGAGGTGTAGCAGGTGTAGCAGGTGTAAGAGGTGTAACAGGTGTAAGAGGTGTAACAGGTGTAAGAGGTGTAACAGGTGTAAGAGGTGTAGCAGGTGTAGCAGGTGTAAGAGGTGTAGCAGGTGTAAGAGGTGTAACAGGTGTAACAGGTGTAAGAGGTGTAGCAGGTGTAAGAGGTGTAACAGGTGTAAGAGGTGTAGCAGGTGTAACAGGTGTAGCAAGTGTAAGAGGTGTAGCAGGTGTAACAGGTGTAACAAGTGTGGCAAGTGTAAGAGGTGTAGCAGGTGTAAGAGGTGTAAGAGGTGTAACAGGTGTAGCAGGTGTAGCAGGTGTAACAGGTGTAGCAGGTGTAGCAACAGCAGTGTTACCTGCAGGCTGATGTTTCCGTAGCTGTTCTTCAACATGGTGACAACCTCGCTGTGTGACAGACCGTCCACAGACTGACCGTTAATACTGACGATCCTGTCACCCACCTGTACACACACACACACACACACACACACACAAAGGATCAACATAATGATGATGATCATACGTCTACCTTAAGCATGTCAGTCTGTCAGTCTACCTTTAGTCTGTCAGTCTACCTTTAGTCTGTCAGTCTACCTTTAGTCAGTCGGTCTACCTTTAGTCTGTCAGTCTACCTTTAGTCTGTCAGTCTACCTTAAGTCTGTCAGTCTACCTTTAGTCTGTCAGTCTACCTTAAGTCTGTCAGTCTACCTTTAGTCTGTCAGTCTACCTTTAGTCTGTCAGTCTACCTTTAGTCTGTCAGTCTACCTTAAGTCTGTCGGTCTACCTTTAGTCTGTCGGTCTACCTTAAGTCTGTCAGTCTACCTTTAGTCTGTCGGTCTACCTTTAGTCTGTCAGTCTACCTTAAGTCTGTCAGTCTACCTTTAGTCTGTCGGTCTACCTTTAGTCTGTCAGTCTACCTTTAGTCTGTCAGTCTACCTTAAGTCTGTCAGTCTACCTTTAGTCTGTCGGTCTACCTTTAGTCTGTCGGTCTACCTTTAGTCTGTCAGTCTACCTTAAGTCTGTCAGTCTACCTTTAGTCGGTGTGTTTTGGCTGCGACCCCGTTGGCCTGAATCATGGCGATGAAGATGGGGATGTCACCCAGCGGGCTGCCCTTCCCCCCGGCTATACTCACCCCGAGGGAGTCAGTGACACCCTGAGGGGGGAGGGAGGGAGGAGATGGTTACGATTGGACGGTTTCATCACGTCCTCGTGTCTTTGAACGCAACATGAAATCATTTAAAACCAGTGTTACAGTGAACGCTGTAAATATCTTCATCACAAAGGTGACACAATCTGATCTGGTCACAGAACACGCCGTAACACCTGTCCACCTCTAACCTCGTCACAAAAAAGCATGTTTTACTTTGTAGTATTTCCACTGTATTGTAGTATTTGATGTATGTGTGTGTACAGTGTGTGTACAGTGTGTGTACTGTTACCCTGGTGATGTCCACTGTACGGACGCCGGCGTCTCCTCCTGAAACACACAAACACAAACAATAAGTGTGTGTGTTATATTATTATATCACATGAATTATTAATGTACTCTACCTGTGCTGTTAGAGGAAGTGATGTCACTGCTGGACTTCAGGTTGTTGTTGAGCGTGGGGGCGTTGGAGGTCGATGTCGGGGTCAGAGGTCGACGGTCAGAGGCGGAGCCACAACACTTGAACTGTTCCCGCCACATGACTCATCTGAGACAGACAAGAGTTTATACACAAATATGAACTCTGACCTTTAGCCCTCACACAGGTGAACCAACACACAGGTGATGTCACACACCTGACTTCCTGTGAGTTGTGTCTGGATGAGATCCAGGAAGCAGCTTTGAGTCGTCCGAGTTCGAGCAGGACCGGACCCGCGACACTGCACAACAACAACACACACGTGTAAATGACGTGTAGTCACGTCGTTTCTGTCCACCTATCAGGTGTGTGTGTGTGTGTGTGTGTGTGTGTGCGTGTGTGTGTGTGTGTACCTTCAGTATGGGCGACCGTTTCCTGGGAGGCGTGTCTTGTGTCGTCTCCGTTGACTGACAGGATCTGATCTCCTGCATCAGGCGGCCGTCCAGCTCAGCGCGCCTCCTCTGACCACCTCAGAGATAAACACACCACTGCCACTCCTACACACACACACACACACACAGATGATTCTAACAACAGTAACACACACTGTCGTTGTGTATCTGTGTTTTTAAGGCGGACCTCTTCCCACGATGCTCAGTCCCAGCCCTCTGCCGCTCTTCTTGTGCAGGTCCACCTTAAACAGGTCCAGGTTCTCCTCGTCTCTGTACTGAGCCTCGTCCCTCAGCACCGTCAGACAAACCTTCGCGGCGTCTGACGCGGGCGGCGATCGCCTCCTCATGTGACGCTCCACGCAGGTCCACACCGTTCACCTGGACACACACACACACACACACACACACACACACACACACACACACACACACCATAGTCCTCACTTTGTACTCTGTACAAACACAAAGTGTGCCGTTTAATTCAGTCCAGTATTTGTCCAGCAGAGGGAGACACACACAGTACTGTACTGTATGATTGTGTACTGTACTGTAGTACTGTGTACAGTACTGTAGTACTGAGTGAGTACCTCGAGTATCTGGTCTCCGGCCCACAGACGTCCGTCTCTGGCTGCAGCTCCTTCTTCATAAACTTCATGGATCACTATGGCATCCTGGACGAGACACACACACAATGAGAGAGAGAGCGTGTGTGTGTTACAGTGTGTGTGTTACTGTGTGTTACAGTGTATGTGTTACAGTGTGTGTGTGTGTGTGTTACAGTGTGTGTTACCAGCTGTGTGTCTCTTCCTCCCACTATACTGAGGCCCAGTCCTGATCGACCTTTACAGATCTCCAACTGAGTCTCCTGACCAGGAACCACTGCACAACATGATGGGTCTGAGGAGGAGGAGGAAGAGGAGGAGGAGGAAGAGGAGGAGGAGGAGGAGGAGGAAGAGGAGGAGGAAGAGGAGGAAGAGGAGGAGGAAGAGGAGGAGGAGGAGGAGGAAGAGGAGGAGGAAGAGGAGGAAGAGGAAGATTATCTTCTTCAAATATTTCTCCAGTTTTTCATAAATCAAAGTTAATATCTGTCATGATGTTCTCTGAATCAAGGTGAACCTTTGCTGGCTGTCTGCACGTCCGGACTGATCAGAGGAGAGACAGCTGTCTGTTTACTGGAGCTGCTGTGAGACCTGCAGGACTGAAAGACAGACAGACAGACAGACAGTTACAGACAGACAGGCAGTTACAGACAGACAGTGATCAGTCTGTGGTTCTGTCTGTAGATGTAAACTCGTCGTTCTGTTGTTACCTGCGGCTCCAGCGATGCCCTTGAGGCCTGCAGCTCGTTTTCTGGAGACTCTGCAATGTTCAGACTCTGCAGCACACACACACACACACACACACACACACACACACACACACACACACACACACACACACACACACACACACACACGTCCTGATTCAGTCAGCTGAATCAGGTTTCTGGAACAAAACTTTCAGCTCTTTTTGTCTGAACTTTCTCTGTGAGACTGATCATGTGACCTTAACATGAGGACAGTGAGTCAAAACTGTGTCAACACTCGTCCTCAACACCCGTCCTAAACACTCGTCCTAAACACTCGTCCTAAACACTCGTCCTCAACACTCGTCCTAACCGCTCGTCCTAAACACTCGTCCTAAACACTCGTCCTAACGCCGTCTTAAACACTCGTCCTCAACACTCGTCCTAAACACTCGTCCTCAACACCGTCCTCAACACTCGTCCTAAACACTCATCCTAAACACTCGTCCTCACCACTCGTCCTAAACGCCGTCCTAAACACTCGTCCTAAACACTCGTCCTAAACACTCGTCCTCAACGCCCGTCCTAACGCTCTTAAACACTCGTCCTAAACACTCGTCCTAAACACTCGTCCTAAACACTCGTCCTAAACACTCGTCCTAAACACTCGTCCTCACCACTCGTCCTAAACGCCGTCCTAAACACTCGTCCTAAACACTCGTCCTAACGCTGTCTTAAACACTCGTCCTCAACACTCGTCCTAAACACTCGTCCTCAACACCCGTCCTCAACACTCGTCCTAAACACTCGTCCTAAACACTCGTCCTCACCACTCGTCCTAAACGCTCGTCCTAAACACTCGTCCTAAACACTCGTCCTAAACACTCGTCCTAAACACTCGTCCTCAACACCCGTCCTAAACGCTCGTCTTAAACACTCGTCCTAAACACTCGTCCTAAACACTCGTCTTAAACACTCGTCTTAAACACTCGTCCTAAACACTCGTCCTAAACACTCGTCTTAAACGCTCGTCCCTTGGATGTTAAGCATCTTGAGGAAAGGTGTGAAGGAGAGGTCATAAGGAGTTAGGACAAGTGGACAGCTCCCCATACACTGACCGTGTTTGTTTGATGCAGGAAATATAAACGTGGACAACCTGATGAAAATGATGACATCATCAGGATTTATATCACGTCATCATATCAGTGTACTCACAGTACTCACAGTACTCACAGTACTCCAGTACTCACAGTACTCACAGTACTCGTGTAACAGAGTTAAAAATGCACTTTATTAATTATTATTTCTAATTTGTATTTGTCAATTTTATAATTTATCATTTCATGATTCTTTTGAGTATTTATGAATCTCATTTACATTCCTGTATACATTTGTCCTGTGGACCTTCCTGCTCGCTGCCCTGTGCTGAGGGTACGTTGTGGGAAAATGCAGCTGTTATTTTGTAAACATTGTATTATTGAGCCATTTATGTTGAAATCTTCGGGGCATATTGTTCACTGTTGCATGCTATTATGTCACCAAGCTGTTTTGTGTTGTTTTGACCGTTAATACAAGTTTTATAGACGTTTTTTGGTTTCACGTTTCTTTATGCAGCATAGCGTGCACTTCCTGGTGCAAACACTGCATGTTTACGTGTTGAGGAGCAGAGGTGCAGAAGAAGAGGCAGAACAACAATGTGTTTTAATGTCTTCTGCAGGTGTGTGTTTTTCTTTAACTTCTACGCTCCGTGTTCCTTTCACCACCAGCTGCCATTGTTTTCCTCTTCTATATGTTTTTTTAAAGTTTTTGATTTGGTGGTAAAGATGACTGTAGGTAAAATGAGCTGAATGCATATTGTAATGTTAAA